>NIUQ01004312.1:0-14177 GCA_002796945.1 Plectus sambesii
CGCGCCCGTAGTTAGGACCGATTTGAGGTGCGCGGCGCGCTACGCTCGCCAGTACCGAAGTTGAAGCCGAAAGATAAGGCCGAAAACAAATCTTTCACTGTTGGATACATAACTAATTGCCAACTATCCAATTAGCTGTTGTCGAATCGCCATTCGGTTTCTCTCTTAATATAAGCTATGATGTCATCTTTATTCAGATCGATAAAATAGTTCCGCAACTTTTTTGTATGCAATTTGTATTGCCATATCAATATTGTCTACATATGTCATCTGTAACTGAATTATAAGCAAAGTAACAGAGAGCGATCGACTGCAGATAAAATGCATGAGTAGCATATTGGTGCCGTATTGCGCAGAAACCAAACATCCGTGACTTGTTGGGTCTGACGAGACTCGAGTGGGTGATGATTCATAGTTCGGAGTGCTCGCGAAAGGCGCATTGCAATGTTTCAGTAGGCACGCTGTTACCATTGGCCAAACCACGAGACGGCTGTCTGTCTGTCGGGCTATTATTTATATTTTTTGCGTAAAGCATTTTGTTCACCTTTATTTGTTTAAAAAATGCGAGTTTTAGAATGGCGCGCGCTTGGTCGACGTCATTTTCTGTGCGCGCACTGTAGTATTGTTGGGTTATAATGGTCACTCACCTCGAGCGCCGACGAAACTTGTTTGTTGACTCAGACCTTCTACGCAAATGTTACAAACGGCGTTCGTGTCAGTTCGCGCGCATATTCTTCTATTTGCCAATGCTCAATCGTCCTCAGTCACCTTTGCGATGGTCGTCATATTGATTTCTTTTCGACTTCTGTCTTCGTTCGTTTAGGTCGCAGACGTTCTATATTGTTATTTCGATTATTCGAGCGCGTGAAAGTTGTAAACTGGGAGTTTGAAGGATCCTTAGTCGAGAGCACTCAGTTTACACCTTTAAGATAGCTTATCTTGGCCAGTAAGATGGCAATTCCGCTTTTGCCGCCCTCGATCTTTTGTCGAACTGATTGTTTAAAGAGTGGATCAGCGCTACCATGTAGATAGGAGTGAATGTTCACACTAACCGCTGTTAACTCAGACGCCAAAAATAGTGCCGACGTTGCGATGTGATGCGAAAGTAAACTTGGCTTGCAGACGTGCAAGCTGGCAGCAATGGCAGCCATAGACAGACCGACCCCTCAGCCCCGGTTGTCCAAAGCCTCGGCCGACAGGCCGCAAGCCCCGCCTCGGCGTGCCGTCGTTTCACTATTCAATGAGTCATCACCGTCGCTCCCAACGCTATCGTCGACGGATACGGCATCGGCTTCGAGTGAATCGACGCCGACTCCCTCTGTATTCGACAGACCATATTCGTCCGTGCTGGCAGTGGAAAATCCCGAGTATATGAGCCTCGAGCAGTTCAGGCAGATTTGCAAGAGCTCTTTCGCAGCTGAACCAACTTTATCGTCTTCTATTTCGAGCCAGCTGCGACGGCCGCCGCCGAGACCTCGTGCGGCAAGCAAAGGTAATGTGGAGCTTTTATAACTTGCAAATGCATATAAATGATCGGTCAAATCTTTTGGGCTGTTCGAAAAGAGTAACTTCCTTTTTCACTGCGTTCCGTGTATTAATATCGCGCTTGCACTAGCGTTTCGGCTAGTTGCTGAATAAAGAATCGCTCCTCAACTGCTTGACGTATGCCGTAAGGAGGTGTTTGCATTTGAAGGGAGATGTGGTCTCCGCCGACGGAGGTATTGACAATTTGGCACGAGCCGCCTTCTCAAATGGCTCTCAAAAGGGTATATGTACGCGAGCGAACTTAGCCGATAATCTTTGCAGTAATGGATGCGCTGGACGACTGCGTCAGTGTAAAGTCGATGGATCGCGACATCCAATTGGAATTGATGGATGACACCAGGTCAACATACGATTCCTGGATTGATAAGCATCCTGCGCCGGATAATCCAGAAGCCGTCGGAGAGTCGGTGTGCTTCAGCGGGTGGACAAAAGTGGTCCTAAATAAGAAGGATCACAAGAAGTTGTGGTGCACACTCAAGAATCTCACCCTCGTCTTTTACCCGTCAGATGAAGAGGTCGGCACTTTCTTTTGTCTCGATCGATTACATTTTTTGTTTTCTACTTGTTTGCAATCGACTGTGCTCTCTAAAATGCAGCCTCCATTGAAATATATTATTCGCTATTAGTTTTTCGGAGCCACGAAATGTTTCAGCATTGTTGAAACGAAATAACGATCGCCAATAATTCTCCAACAATAACTTTGATTGTTAAATAAATTGATCAAAGTGTGGTCAGCAATCAACAGCCTTGATTTTTCAGAATACGACGATTCTGCTGGGCCCTATCCGACTGCAGCACCTGGTCTACATGGGCAATGACGTCGATTCATCATCGCCGGCGTTTTCACTCGTATTCGACACAACTATTGATCATCATTCTTCACCACTGAATCTGCAGCTGACCGTCGCCGACGTGGGGGTGCGCGACTGCTGGCTGATGTTGCTCGCCAAGGTTTGTGCACATTTATTAGAATGGTTACATTTTATTTTTTTAGTAAACCGAAAGTTAGGCAATGTTCGAGTCTATTTTAAGGTATATCGTTGAGTATCGCGACGAGTTACTTAAATTGACTCTGCGCTTATGGGTTTTTAAGAGTTATGCCTTTTGACTCCCATTGTGTTCAATAAAGAAGAGTTGCTTTGATCTGTTCAGCTACTTCTTGTTCACAACTTGTTCGCTAATTCATTTAGACCGGAGTCGTATATGACGCTTGTTCTGATATGATTGAAATGATTTTTAAATTGGTTTTTATGAGGCTTAAGCAGTATTTTGCGCAAAAATATTTATCAATAAGTTGAAAGTTAGTCAATTTTGAGTGGTAAATAGCGATTGCTTGATTATTTCGGACATGAAAACGAGTTATTTACCAAATGTTTCATTTCAGTGCATTGTTCCGAACCACGACACATTGGTCTACAGTATGGACGCAGTGGATCAAGCAGGACCAGTGTACCTGCGTCAGGGAGCGACAAGTTTGTGGTGTCGCGGATGGGCTTATGCGCGCGAGAAGCGATTCTTTTACGTCGCCGAGGTACGTTCCTTCTAATAATCGTCGTTTTCGGTGCTTTTCTGATTTTTTTATTACTTTTAATATTGTTGATATTATTATTACTGTTATCATTGCTTTCAGAGCTCGGAAAATGTTTTCGAAATTGATATTCGCAAATTAGTCGCCATCAAGACAAATGTCAACCGACAAGACTGGTGTCATAAAGTGGCCCACTCAATCAACGGCCCCTTGCTGCTCGCTTTGGACGGCGGGTTTGGCATTTTCCTTTTTGTTTGTGCGCACACGAATTGTTTCTTTGTGTAGCAGTGACAGGTGCGCATCAATTATGACTTTTTAAATAAAATTTTTCAGGTCATTGTACTTACAAGGGTTTTGCGATTCAGCCACACGGAGATGGCGCGATGTACTTCAATGGCAGCTGACTGTGAGCCTTTTTGCCGCTTTTGTCGTTGCACTTTTTATATTATTCGTTGAATGAACGCGCTGTTTAGTTGCCGTCAAATCGCCTCGATCATCAAAGACTGACTGCAGACAATGTCCCTGTGATGGTTGACAAGTGCATCAAGTTTATTGCAACACACGGTACGTGCATTTGCGCGCCGAAGCGCTTGGGACACGTCGAACAGTTTATCCTTATTTAGGATTGTTCCAAGAAGGACTCTACCGTAAGAATGGCTCATCATCCGAAGTGCGACAGCTGATGGAAGAATTCAAGCAAGGTTAGAAGGGGGCTGTCGTAGGGAAGCACTCACTGAACTCGTTTTTGCAGATCCGACCAATGTGCACATCGTTCGCAACAACGACGAGTCGGTGAACACCGTGGCCGAAGTGCTGCGACGATTTTTTAGACGTCTGGACGACTCGCTGCTGACGAGGCAGCTTGTTCCTCGACTGCTTCAAATATGTACGCTTGACTTGTTTTGATGTATTGGCTGAATTTTCGCTTAACGAGGCTGAATCATCCGGACGGATTTAGATCCGGAAAGAATTGTATGATTCATGCATAATGATCCAATTACTTATGAAAATCAATTGAAGCTTGAGTATAGAGCAATTTTGCCAAGTGAGCTATAGTCGTCTCAAACTAACTTCCCTTTACGTTGCAGGCAATATGCCCGAAGCCGAATTTCACAGAAAGATCATCATGTATCAGGAGACGTTGAATGAACTACCGGCTGTCAACTATAATACACTGCGAAAGCTACTCGACCATCTCAAAGATGTGACGGAGAAGTGTACTCGCAACAAGGCGACTATCTCAAACATTGCCAAAATTTTTGGACCAACTTTGCTGAGTTGTGACAAGGTTCGTCTTTATTTGATATGACTTTTGCACCTTTATCCATCGAATTCAGTACTGTTAACGTGCATGAGATTGGGCAAAGATTATTTATGGCCGACTAATCACACCTTCCACTTTGTAGGACGACGAAGAAAACAATTTATCGAACTTTAACACCACTGCGCAGCACTCTCAAGTTGTGCACGATTTGATATCAAACTTTGTCGCAATCTTTCGAGTGACGGAAGACGAAATTAAGACCAAATCGCTTATCGATCGAGCCGGCTGGGTCAACGACGCCGTTCAGGAAACCGGCAACGCTCCAAAGGTGACCTATTTTATGTTCTTTTTCGTCATTGCGATGTCATAGTAGCTCATGTTTATGCTTCTCTAATTTAAATCTATTTTAAAATCTATTACGCAATCAATCAATGATAGCTTTACTTTTCCGGATGCTTTATGTACGAATTTGCTTTGACAAATGTTAATCATTATAATCTGGATCTGCCATATCAACGCTACTATTTATGCCAACTTGTGAGCATTAGTGGTCAAGTGAAAAATGTATTTGATATCCATTTCGTTTCTTGCAGGCACGGGCCGATGGTCTGCTGGTATCAATACACCTTTTCGAGCGCGACAATCAAGCGTTTAACGTACAGTCGGAAATGACCGCCCACGAGGTTTGTTCATTGGCAATTGCATAGCATATTTTGAACGCATTCAAAAACTTATTGAGCGGGATAGACGAGCGGACAGACGCGCTAGTCGTATAAGGCCGCATTTGATGGCCTAAAAGCGTAACATAGAATGTAATGAAGCGTCATACTTTGTCGGATGTCAGAGTTTCAGTACGAAGTGTTGATTTGAAAGTCTCGAGCAAGTTAGTGTTGAAAAGAATGCACTGATCAAAACGAAAGGGATTGAACTTAACACACCTAATTATCGGCGCCGCATCCAGGCCCAAATTTACAAAGACTAATAGAACAGACATTTGTTGTACGGTCCTTTTCGATTGCCCTAGCTTGTAGCATCAAATGCCAGTTTTCGCTTAACGCGCGTACAATACGAAAAATTCTGCCTGAAATGTTATCATAGGGGGTGAATGTAGATATGGGCCGGCGGATAGGGGTCCGAGCATTCCTGCTCGAGGGGAAAATTTTTTCTCACTTCGTAAATACGTGATTTTTTAATTTTCCACACTAAATTTCGACACCAATATCGGAATGCCAAGGGATATTCCGATTTTGGTGTCAGCGCCTGATAGGAACCCCATTTAAATGTTTCTCAGCGGGTCTATGTCCTAATATGGACCCTGGCTGTATCATCGTACTGTATTGCCTCTTTTCGAGCTCCGAATTGCGTACACGGCGATCAAGTCGCTAAAACAAGTGTCATCATGGTTGGCCTTTGTTCAAATGCCATCATTTTTAGGTCTGTCAATTCGCCATTAGCCATCGTCAACTGCCCGTCGATGAAGGGCCGTACGCCCTATTCGAAGTGATCCGCAGCGGGCAGTTGGAGCGGCGAGTGGGCGATGATGAGAAGGTGCGATCGATGGTCGTCGGGCGTTGGCTGGAGTGGAAGAACGACGCTAGCGACTGCTACCTAGTCGTCAAGCGCGATCTGCTTCGGCATCGACTCGCTACTGTGGTCAGTTTTTATTTAGTTTTTTGCCAAAGCGTCATAATCTAGTAAGCTGTATATATTTGCAAGATAGGATTTGTATTTTCGAATGCTGTAGAAATCATCAAAAGCTCGCGTCATGACGCGGAGAGAGGACTGTCAAGATAGGGGGCCGATAAATATTTTTGTTCTAGAATGCGTTTTTTCATTGCATTTGGCAGGTGATAGCGCTAACTCGCCGCCGTTCAACATTTAAATTTGCCGATGACATTCATTTTGTCATGTCCTCAGCGCGCAGCTCGACTGTCATCTGTTAATTTTAGTTTATCACCCGGAGCGCTTTGTGATCTGTCGCTGCCATGTGCCGAGGACTTTAATTATCTTATTTTTATGAGATGTTCGGAGCCGTTTTATCGCCATAGGCAATTTGTTGTTACGAGTTGTCGCTTTACAGTGGCGCTTCTATGTAATACGACTGCTTCGGCAGTATAGATGTGGCAAGCCTGCCTTCAAGCTAACAAAAGTGGGCATTTTTGAAGCTTCAATTGCGAATTGTTCCCCATTTGTTTTCCAGTGCTTGCTCGACATGGGACGAAACGTAACTGCTCATTAGTATGATAGTATCCATTGAGAACTTGCTAGCATGCCCGTATCATTTCAGGACTCTTATCCGTTTGCCAGTGATGTGCGTGTTGCTGAAGTTGGCGGAAAATCCTTCAAGAAAGCGTCTCTTCAGTTGCAGCGCGGACATGTATGCTACTATAAAGATAGCAAGGTATAGTGCAGTATCATTAATTAGCCGAGTTTTCTTGAATCTTGGCCGTGGGAGTTTTCACTGCTAAAGATTAAAATCAATATTCAGTTAAGAATTTCTACTCGAAATGTAAGCTAATATAGGCCCAGTAGTTATTTTTAGCCTCTAAGTGATTGTGTTTCAATATTAACGGCTTTGGGATACTGAAATGAATGTAGGCAACAATTTATTGCACCATTGTTTGACAATCCAGTCAGATTTATAATTTATGCAGTATCGAATTATACGGTACACGTTGTTGAAACAATTTCGTATACGGTACGACAAGGGTATTTGTCTGTGTCATGATTGACATATCGCGGTAATCATGGACTGTGCTATGATGCTTTCATTTTTCAGTGCCAGAAAATGATTGGAGAATGGCCCGTGGAAAAAATGTTGTGGTTCAACGGGCACGAACATAAGAGAGACCCACCCTCTCCTTACACGCTGACTTTCTTCGTTGATGGAGACAAGAAGATGGCGCCCGACAAGAGCAAATTTTTGGGCATGTGTCTAGTGTTTCGACAGGAAATTGATCTTTTTCGTTGGCTCGCCGCCGTTTTATCTATTCACAAACCGTTGGACGCATTTTCTCGACCGCTTGTTGATTGTTGAAATTGTTGCGCAGAGTATAATTGTATATTGCGATAATTCACTGATGACGCAATAATGTTATTGAAATTATTTATATGGCATTACGTGGTTTAGTCGCGCTTTCGTCTTTCGATGCCTTACTTAAACTGTGCATACTTGGGGCCTTGATGTTCATTCGAAGAAAAAAGTTGGCCTTAAAAGTTGAAAAAACATATGCGCAGGACATTGATAATACTACCGTTTCGTAAAGATAAAAAATGTTTAGGGAGCTGCAGCGCTATCCTTCATAGTTAACTAATGGAGTTCATAATGAAATTATTGTACGAACAGATTACGAAACGTTGATGTTATCGGTATATTGTGTGCGGTGTTTGCTCGCTCAAACAAAATCTTCTCAGCTTGATCCCTGTCAGATCAGTCTAACATGGATCTGAGACAGAAATGTTTGATAAACCAGTATATATAATATATAGCGACTTCGGCGTCATCACGATACCGTTCATTTGCCATGCTCACCAATATTGAACGCAGTAATCACAAAATCAGTACGACTTTTGGTTAACTTTTTTGTCTCGTTACCCAGAGCGACAAAAAGGATATTTCTCACGATAGCTTTGGTACGCTATTTAAAATTTTCTTTTTCCCTATATATGCGAATTTGACGAAAATTTACGTCCGTGCCGGATGAGGACTGGTACAATTACCACCGGATTATTACTACAACTACTACTACTAATATTGCTTGGCGTTCAAATTGCGCGCGTATTATTGATTCTTGTCGTTACGACTACGCCGCTGCGAAACGAATCGATGTTTTCGACAACCCCGCAGCTTGCGCCAACAGCTGCCAGCTATCGACGTCATTTCGACGAAGGAGGAGGCGAGACAGCGAGGGAGAACGGACGAAATTGCGTGACAGTGAAATTGTTGTTTACTGAGAGTGTTGTGCTCTGTTCAGCGTTCAGGCGGTGTCGATTGACATTGAAGCTTTGAAAGGAGACAAGAATGGATTCGAACGAGAAAGAGGAGACGAGTGATGTGGGGACTCGCATGCGAGAGGAGATGGCGTTGACGCAGCTCGATTTGAAGGATGTCTCAGACCTCCCCCCCTCTCTCATCGTCACCAACGTCCCCGCCAGCGTCTTCGTCGACCCTGTCGAGAAGGTTCGTTGAACGTCAGTTGGCATTTTGTCGGCGCGAATATCGTCGTACTTTCTGGAACAATATCGCCATTGCGTATAGTGCGTGTACTAGGCTTCATTACTAATTCTCGGCGAGGCCTACTTTAGACAAAAGACAAGTATAGAATATTTACCGATAAAAGACCTATTTGATTAAATGATTAAACTGGCTTCGTATCAATTATCGTTTAATCGCATGAGTTAATGACTGACATTGCGAAAGCGAAACCTTAAGAATAGTGTATCACGCAGAAATATTTTAAAGTGCTTTTGCCTTTTATTTACGACAAGAAAATGCTGGCTTGTTGTTTGTTTGTATGAAGGTGCGACTGCGGGGGGGGGGCATATTTATCCGTCGTATAAGAGGGCGTTTGAATTTGCTCGGCCTCACGCCTGATTTGCGTCGTTAAGCGAATGGCTTTCAGGACAACTTTGCCGAACTCTTCCGCCAGATTGACGACAACATTCATTTCGAGTACTTCCGCAGTTTCAAGCGAGTGCGCATGACGTTTAGCTCCCCGCAGACCGCCACCGCTGCCCGTCTATACTGCGATCATCTTACTTTCAACGGCCAGACGCTCAAGACCTTCTTTGCGCAGGTCAGAGATGTTTTTTTTGGCGTGGCGGCCTTGTTGAACGTTAGCATTGAAGTGTAATTGACGTCTTTTATGCGGTAGTATATTTAGTTGGACGGATTGGATGAATTCCGATCGGCGTTGCGTTGTTATTAACGTAACCAGTAGATTATAATATATTTGGCATTGTCGCATGAGTCGGATTATCATAGACTAGAGAAAGGAATTCTGCCCCTGGCATTCCAGCTTAAACGCGGCGGTACTATATTACTGCGTCCGTCGACTGTGATTTATCGGTTAGCAATCGCTGAACTGTCGCCTCAATAGGAGAAAATGCACCGCGATTCAAGAAATTCTCTATAATCTCTGTAAGAGTTAATGATGGTTTAGCGAGTATGGGCGCGCGAAACAAGCCGCTCTTCGAATTTATTAGATCGCTGCTTGCCGTTCATTGCGATCTTGCTTTTGTTTTCATGTGCGACAGGTCAGCCGTAAATCGCCAGCTTTAATCAACCGCGCATAAGCTGTGTTCAGGAGGAATAAGAGTCACATGTCTACTATAAACTGAGAACATTTGCACACAAGAGAAATTAAAAATTATTTAATAAATATCTTTACTGAAGTTATTTGAATTGTAGAGCTCGCATTTATTTAAAAGCTTAATTCGTTTCACGATAAAAATACATGAACGTCGTAACGATACGATGATCTTTATTTGGTCGTGGGGATGGCGACAGCCTTTTGTCTCGAAAGAACATGAAACGAATCTCGAAAAGAAAATATCGATGCATAGTAGCACTACTGTATGTACGGAATGCGTAAAACTGGAGGCGTGGCCGTTATAAGCTATGTTCTTAATGCGTCCACTAACAAATCGGGTGGGATTGACAGACAGTCAGACGAACTAGTCATACAGAGCCCGCCTTATGTGGCCTACAAAGACTTCTGGTGGGCATTGTGACTAGGCATTTCTTTGTCAGATATTTGCAAATTCTGCTGTGCGTCGCGCGTCAGGCAGTGCTGATCGTGCTAGGGTTTCCGATAATTTGAGCAAACAGTCGAATGCGTCACGACTTGCGTCCCGGGCTGGGAAGCGCATTGTACGCGCGCTGCTTTTGAGCGGCGCGCGGCGAAAATATCGACTCAGTGCGCTGAGCAATGGTAGCGTCTAGTTCTGCTAGAGATTACCAGTGGCGAAATAAGACGACATAGCGAGACGGTGGTCGCTATTTTTGGGTTAGTCACTACGATAACTCGCCCGCCTGCGTCATTGTACATTCTGCAAAAGGATTGTGCCTCCGTCAGCCGACGACCGTTGTACATGAATCATCATGTCACTGACGTCACAGGCAATTTCGTGCGCGTTTTTGTAATAACCGCGACGCGTTACCGCTGACGGTTTATATTCACCGCTCGGGCGCTTGTCATCCAGTCTGTCTGCCATTTCCCGTCCTGCGCGCTTCATTTGTCGACGTACCTCTCTTTCAAGCGTATTTTTTTAAATCGATGGGCTCTTCGAAATTGGAAATGGGATCGCGTTCCGAGGAGTCGAAGGTTCGTTGCTTTTATAAGTTCTCGCAAAGGACTCGCGCCATTTGGCATTAGATCTCATTCAATAATCTTTAGTCTGAACCTTGTCTCGCCCTAGTCTGTCCCTTGGTAGTTTTTTCATGAGATGATGTCACTCCATTCGATCAATCCGCAGCTAGGCTGTCTATTACAGGTTTCTGTTTTCTTCGTCCTATATAAGGAGCGGTTCAGTGTTTGTTGTTAGCGGCTGGCGTTCGCGTGCGATACTAAATGTGTCACTTGATTGGATCGATCACGTGTATCGACGCAGACTCTCAGCTGCCAACAGCGGCTGCGTTTTCGATGTTTTGATTCGTTTTCGCGCACATTCTCACCACTGGGGGCTTAGTGACTTTGTTAATGCTTGCGGTTAGGCGCCTGAGGAATGTGCGTGAACAATTTATTGATGTATTCCAAATACTCGATGCGAACGAAAAATGTAGCCGCTGGCTCAAAAATCATTAACGCGACGAGCATTTTCGGTATTCCAAATGAATAATAAAAGGCAGTGTTAGAATTCTTGCGCTATTCAGCGCCCATTCGTGTTGGTATCAGAAATATTTTTCGACCTAAGTTATCGTCTCTTAAACTTCAAACAATAGGAGATTTATAGAAATGCGCGCAACTTAGCATACGGTTAGCAAATCTTAAAGGTGTTGAACTGTGCTCGAAGCCTTATTGATCATACGCGAGTAGTGCGTAGTCATAAGTAAGCTGACTTGCGCTATTAATATAGAGCATGCCGGTGAAGGTTGACCAAATTTCATCCGGAGTGTACTGATAAGCTGGCAGAAACGTAGCGGTTCATCAACTTGTCTCAGTCCTTGTTTAATTTACATCCCCTGTTGCGATAATAGCGCACTCCTTCGCATTCCAGATTATAATTGCATTGTACTACATTGTTAACTCCTAATAATAACCACTGTGAACAGTTTCTGATACATTTCTGATTTCAGAAGTTGGACATGCCGAAAGCGACAGCCAACGATGCCGACCATTATCTCAACGTACCGCCGTTAGAGAAGCAATTCCTCATTTCCCCGCCCGCCTCGCCGCCCGTCGGCTGGGAGCAGCAGCGCGAGATGGATCCGGTCGTGTGCAGTTTCGATCTGATGGCGCGCTTGGCCGCCTTCGCCGTCGCCGACACTACCTATGAGGTGCGTGTGTGTGCTTCGTTGTTTCGCCATGCGTTGCGTACGGTTCGCGTCAGTTTGCGTCAGTTACTCTCTTCACGTTCAAATAGTAGATCGATTTGACTCGAGAGAGAGAGCTTACTCAAGACTGGCTTAAGTGGGCGTCAATGTACCCAACCCCCGGCCCCACTCCTGTAAAAACGCTCCCCAGCCGAAATTCTATTTTCTCACACACTAATCCGCCCCATGACGTATGAAGTGCGGTTGGTGTCCTTAAAATATCCTCAGACTTTAAGCTGTCAGGCAGCCGATCGGCGACTTATTATACCAGAAGAACATAGATATAAAAGGGATATGCTTTCAGTAGATCGGCCGGACAGGCTTATATCCAATGATCAATTGCGGTCGCAGTTTGTACGCTTAATGTGGAGAAAGTTGCCAAATCGCGCACTACAATATAGTTGGGAGCTACGATCACAGAAAGCTGTGCACAATATTGCAGTGGATATCACTTGTAGAGTATTTGCATAATTCTTATACACACATTGTCACTAGGAATTGTAATGCTAAAGGTGGACGTGTCAATACCTTTTTCATAATTTTGTGTGTCCTTTCAGGTGCATCCAGGCACCGACCAGCACCCGGCAATCATCGTCCATCCAGCCGATAAAGACGAAATCCCCGATCCCGAGACGCCTTATTCAGGCGGTTCCCGAAAGATTCCTCATACGCCTCGACCGCCAGCCGAGTCCATCAGTACTGCTTGACTCTCCAGATCTTGTTTCTATTTTGCGAACTCTTTGCTGCCATTGATGCAAGTTTTCTTCTCAAGAGCCGATATTTTCATGCTTCTTATATTTATTTTGTAGTATCGTCGACTTGCAGCACGATCGATTATACTACTTCTATTGTCGTTGTTATGTCAAGCTCGAAGACGCCACTGATTGTGACTTTAGCTTTACCGCTTGATTGCTACCATAATTTACATACTGAAGATGATTCCACTGGTTACTGTAATTATTATGTCTACCGTTATTTTTTGCGTTCTTGAGTCAATGTTGCATAACATCTTGGCTGTGTCTCTCTTGGTCAATGTGAAGCACTACATGCCCTTCTTGTTCAAGAGTAGAACATCGGGCCTAAATAGACGTAGTTTTAAGTGAGACGACTTTTCATCAGAAAACTGACGGAGGGAAGGAGCGTCAATCACTGTGAAAACAGTCATGGAAGAGACTGTCTGACAGTTTGCTCTCTTATGTTGACACCAACAAGATTACCCTCCTCTTCACGGCGATGAGTTTACAGTAGGAGCAGTACAAATGAGACTACTCAGCGGACGAGCAGAAGGATTGAAAACGATTAAAGAAACAGTAGTATCCCAACAGATGGCGTTCGCATCTAATCTGATCGCCTTTCACAGCAGACAAAAGGAATACGTGCTGTTTTCAGAAATCGTCGAACAAAGTTCGAAAATAGAATAGCAAAGAATGGAACATTTTACGCATCACTTCTACCGTGGGCTGACAGTTCTAATGACGACTATATTTATCGGTCAGTTGCATTGAGAATCATTGAAGTATGGTAACGGATCAACAAATTAGCAGTCGCAAAGGTGCAGTCCCAGAATAAAGCCGTCTTTACAATACAGCGCTCAGACTGAATCCGACCGACTAACTGCTGTCGATCAAAGCTCGGCTGGTCAAACAAGACAAGCCCCGTTCCATTGCGTCTAAAAACCTTGATCGAAGAGCTTGGTGAAAGAGGAAAGGTAAGCGTCAGGTTTGAATCAAGTGCTAAAATGAAAAATTAACCCTTAATTATTCAAATTCTTTGTCACAAACTCGAACAAATCTTGTTATTTGAACTATGTCTGAACAACCATTAGCTGTATTGTATAGTTAATTGCATAAGTTGCAAAAATTATCAGCAGAAATAGTTCACTGAAAATGGCAGTTGCTCTTCTGCCAAGCAATTTAAACTTTTTGCAATTAATAAAATTTGAGTATATGATTTGAAAGTGAGCTTAAGTCATTTCATCTTACTATTCCAATCTTTAACTACCGTATTTATTCTAATAGAACGACAGTCTCTAATAGTACGACAGTCTCCAATAGTACGACATGGTACGGTCTCTTCGAAAAATAGTACGACTGTCTCTAATAGTACGACATGTCGTACTATTAGAATACTGATATCTCATTATCAAGGGAAACGGATTCGGTAGCCTACACTGCTTGTATGTTCTCGCCTCGCGCTTTGCGTGTCATGTGCAGTCCTTTTCTCATAACAGATAAGAGTACTAATAGATAATACAGTCAAAACGGGATAAGGGGAAACCGACCCGGCAAGAAAATTTTTTCCACTTA
>NIUQ01004313.1:0-14358 GCA_002796945.1 Plectus sambesii
ATTTGCATATATTCAATTTTTTGAATCTCTCGACTGTGTATCATTTTGTAGAGCACGCACTTCACAGCGTAGCGTGTGGTCTCGTAAAGAAGTGCTCAGCTAACGGCAATACAGTAGTTTCCTTTCCAAGCCAATTCTCGTCGACCAGTTAAGGGGTTATAACTTTTTAAGGGGGCCGAATCTGAAAAAACTGAATGCGCAGCGATGATCAGCGTGTTCGACTTGACAACATATCAAAAAATAATTTTTCACCAGAGTTCCCCTTTAAAGTGGAAATGGTATGCATTAAGGCAACATTTCAACGTTTGATGGATGCAACTTTTTGCCATGCGCTGATGCATAATATGCTTTTAGCAACAAATTTACTTTACCTATTTGTAAGCTTGTGTCAAATAAAGGACATGCACCAAAGGGAGACCCTTTCTTAAAGTTGGATGGAAAGTACCGCTCTGTGACGTTGTGGCATTTCTCTTTATTCCTTTAAAAGTACTCTCTAAATCGAGTTCATTGTTTTTCAATGAACAGTTCATTGTTTTCACACCAAAACAATTATTCATTATTTTATTTAGTAATACTTTTCATTATCACTTAANAAAGAATAATTCATTGTTTTAATGAAGTAGTTCATTGAAAAAACAATGAAAAGATTCATTGAAAAATCAATAACGTACGTTGAAGTGCAATGAACTACTTCTTTAAAACAATGAATTATTCTTTTGGTGTGAAAACAATGAACTGTTCATTGAAAAACAATGAACTCGATTTAGAGAGTAGGCTGCATTTCAAAAATTGTCATTATAGCTCAAAATAGTTTATTTTACAACATATCAGAGTCTTCGAAATCATCATTAGTCTTGCTGCAAGTGCTCTCACCACCTTGATCAGCTTCATAGTATCTGTATTCACTCTTTGCATACCTACCTGCATTAAAGTTTCTTAGTTTATACACCTGTTTGGTCCTTCTTAATAACTCTGGTCAATTGCCTTTAAGGATCTTATGAAACAAGATCACATTTCATGGCCCGTTTTGCCAGGCTGGGGCGGTGATACAATTCAAGCATACGTTGGCATGTTCTATGTAACTGTGGCAGGAATGGAAGGAAAACCAATGTGGTTCAACAATAATATTGCACAAAACGTTTTCTGTGAATATGGTATGTTCATTTAACTGCTATTTCAATTCAAATATATGAAAGAGGAATGATAAAACTTTGAGAAGCAACTTAAGGAAACATTATATGCTTATTTATTTTATAAATTTTATAGTGATATGAGGTTAACGCCAGTAAACAGATGTAAACGAATGAAAAAAGCTCAAATTTCACGCAAAGAAAATGTAGACTTTTACCTAGGGCAATTTCCACTCGACCTCAAATATCAGTGATTTAGCTTTAATGAAATAGATCCAGGTCCCGTGAGTCATATTTCTTGCCCAAATAAAGCAAATATATACAAATTAAAATGAATTTTTTAGACTAGCTAAATTGATACAGTAATTAACTAAAAACATGGCCGTAAAGAAGAGTGTGCAGTACGTCTCTTTGCAGCATTTGTACATCTTTTACTGCCAAATTACAAACTATAGTTCCGCAGACTTTGAAGTTCACATTTGCAGTTGTGCTTTGGGGAGGTGCGCACTCTAAGCATTCACCTACGCCCACCTCTACCCGGGTCATTCACGTCCAATTGCACTCCAGACTTGTACTCGCTTTGTGTAAAACATATTTCACCTTGTCTTGACAAAACGTTTAATTGAAATTTAATGCTCTTTTAATCAGTCGCCAGTTTATTAAAGATTTAAGGCGCTAACGAGTTCTTAAAATGTACAGGGTGAACCAAAAGTGACTTTAGCACTTCTAACCGCATTTTCTTAAAGAATCACTTATCGTATTGACATGAAAATTTGTTAATCTGCTAATCAGTCTATGAGGAGAGCGAATTCGGCGCCAGAAACGCAATAAACTAAAACACGAGACACGTTTGAAGAAAAAAATTCTGGTAATACGCAACCAAATTTTATGCGTTTTTGCATCTCATAGAGAAAATTATGATTTTTGAAATCTTTAAAACTGCTCCATTTTCGTCACTATGCAAACTTCAAAAACATAGAAAAAGGCTTGACTACAAAATGAGTAGTTGCTTATAATAGACCAATAATCCTATACTGAAATACAAGTTAAAGAGAGTTCTCAAAGATGCAAAATACGCATGGCATTTGATTGCGTTTTACCAGAATTTTTCGTCTTCAACCATATCTCGTTTACTGTTTGTTTTTTTTCGTCATCGGTTTCGTTCTACTCATAGACGAATTAGTAGACTTACAAATTTTCATGCCAATACGGTAAGTGTTTTTCTAGAAATGAGGCTGGAAGTGCTAAAGTTACTCTTGGTACACCCCGAATATTTCAAAGCGACGCGAGCCGAAATTCGGCCTTTGTTGACGTTGCTTCGCAAGATATGCTTCCTTGGTTTGGCTGACGTCAGACATGAACCTTGTGATGTATAAAAAAAGATGCATTCTCCCAAGCCGGCTGGCCAAACCTTAAATTCTGTATCCAGACCTTGAGTGCCCCGTGTCCTGCATCGTTTTGAGAGGAAACTAATGGCCAGGCCTGATTATTTAGAAACAACACTAAGTACGTATCGTTTGCAGAAAATCCAGAATATGTGGCGGAATTTAGGAAGTATCCCTCAAAACGATCACCAGCGCCCGTCTTCGAATCGCATGTGAACCCCGATATGACCTGTGATAAACTTTGTTCCAAGCATCCACACTGTATGGGATTCAATTTAATCTCAATCACACTTCAAAAATATCAGTGCGATTTAGTTGCCTTCACAATGATTGATCTTGTCAATGTAACGCTTACAGAGGACAAGTACTGCATTTACTATGATCTCGTAATCGGCTAATACACTTTTACTTAGCACAAGTTTAACGTTCAACAAAAGCGATCCCAGTTTACCTCACCTCGACTATTGTGATGTGATTCAATATTATCTCGTTCCGTACGCACACGTGACATAAAAGTTTTACGCAGAACAGGATTTTTTCACTAGTCACCAGTATCACGAAACATCTCTCTGAGCATCATACTTTGTTCCGCATTTCCCAATTTTCTCACAAACCAGATTTACGGGCGCAATATGGCTGTGAGCTTTCTCGATAACATGCCGCTGTACTCATTTTACACAAAGTCGAGTAAATAGGCTTAAAAATGCTTTTGCAGCAGTCGAATTCAAGCATTTGCATTATTTGCGTTTTTAATGAATATTTTGAATATTTTGAAACGACATGCCTTACTAAATTTCTCTCATATTTAAATCTCAATTGCATCCTTAAAAGTTTGGCTTTCATTTCTGCATAAAGAGTCTTCTAAGACAATATTTCAATAGAGATGACATTTCTAGTAATTCTGGTAGCATTAGTGGTGACTTTGGTGAATGAAAAGTTTACTGAACATCTAAGAATAAAAACAATGCATACAGGGCGTTTGTCCTGGTCTCCAACAGTTATGCAAAATAATGACCGTTTGTGGCTTTTTTCCTTTCATACGAAAATGAACAATATGGAAAATTAACTAAACTGAAATGAAACAGCGGTTCAAAAATGTTCGCAATTAAAGTACACGAGCCCGATTTGTCCAGAGACGCTTTTAAATAGCTGCGATTTAAGTTGGAATTTCTGGCTTAAGATTATAATCGATGCGCTAGATAAATAAGGCCACTAATGGCTCTGTCCTGATACTCTCTGTCGAGCTATTGAGATTGAGCGCGCTTTAGTGGTTTAGGACACTATGAAGCGGAAGTAATTCGCATCTATCAGGATATACCGTCAAAGTGTCCTATTTCTATTGTTTGAACATGAAGTTTGTCCCGACCGTGTCTACAGATGAGAAGCATTGAAAGCTAGTATGGCTTAAAGACTGACATTTGCATAGGTTCAGCGTTCAAGTAAAAAGCTGAACCAGTGTTGAACTGAATTGAAACAGGACAAGGCTGTTAAGGAATAGGCAGCGCTTTTAACTTTCAAAGGTTTTTAAAAAGCCGCTGAAGGAGATTTTAATTCGTTACATCTCTTTGTGTAGCCTGGTCGTTGAGATCAGAGAGACTGCGTACAGTAGTCATGTTTTCCTAAGTGATTCAAACCTAAACTTCCTCCATCTGCTTTCATAGAAGCGCTGGAGGGTATCTTCAGCCCACGACACAAGTTATGACGTACTTTATGATCAAATCATTTTCTTTCCTATTATGAAACGCAATATCGCCCACGAGGTCTAAGGAAATTGATATTAACACCTGTCGAGAAGCGATCATACGACATTTGAATGCTTTTCAGGCGCTGTCAAATCAACTGAAAGCGGTCTTCTACTTTCGTCAAGCCCCACTCCTATTGAGGCAGTTGTAAGAAACTCTGTAATTTCGAAATTCAGTTGAAGATGTTCATACCAATTCCATTTTTCAATTTCATATCCTGTCATCCCAACTATTTTATCCTCATTTCTGCATCGACTGCATTCTTTGCTGTGCCATTTTACCTGTTAGTTTTGCTTACTCTTATCATCAATCGACGAAAAGAGCCATTTGACAGTTCATTTTATTGCTTCACAGTTAGCTCGGGATTTGTCGATATACTGCAACTTATACACGTCTATTTGTTTATCAAACTACCATCATTCGGTTATATGAAGTCATTTTTCTACATGTTTACTTCAGAGCCCATAGTAACTGGGCCTGGCTATCCTATACTAGCAGCGTACGCACAAGTTTCTCTAAAAGCTTTGAGTTTCGCGCAAATTCTTGGCGCTTTAATAATTGGTATTAACAGATTCACAACAATGCTATTCGCATTAGATGGTTACGAGGTGAGGCTCATTTGCTTATTACCCGCCATAAGTATAGCTAGAAATCACAAAATTAAGTGGATGGAGTCGATTTTTATGACTAAAATGCCATTTCAAGAGATATGTTTTAAAACTATGCAAAACTGACGACGACCTATCCCCCCTCCAGTGCCCTGCTTTGCCATTCAAGGACGCCAATAATTCTGAATGAAGCAGTAAAATTAGGCTGCTAATGGCGCAATGCTTTGGGAAAATGGCGCATGACGTTAGTTCTACGCATCATAGTACAATGATAGATTATTCGAAGCTAACACTCAGGGTATGATTCGAAATAAAAAATGCAACCCATGGTAGCATTTAGTGGGCACTACTAAATCCAATAGCCATGCGGTGCTTCGAACCCTTTGAGTGCAACATAACAACCGTCAGTAATTATTTTCTGGAAACTACCCGCTGCTTCACAAAACTGTACATGATTTCCAAACGTTAGTCGAATTTCAGATCTGGAACAAGCGAAACACTCGCCTAGCTATTGTGTGTCAATGGATTCTGCCCTTATTAATATTTTTTCCCTTGATATTTGGAGAAAACTATTACAGCATATTTGCGGTAACATCAACAACAATCGAGGTAACTGTATACCTACCAGCAAAATAATATTTTTCTTAGCAATAGAGGCAGAGCGTCTTGGATAATATCATAGATCTTAGAAACTAATCGCTACGTTTATTCATATTTAGTTACAGTAAAATCTTAAAAAATTAAGCATCTTAAGTCGAGTGGAACGGTACACACATGAATATCTTTAATTCCCACATTTATCAGAATAAGATTGCGTATTAAAATAGTGTTTGGAGAAGCTAAGAGATTGTGAATCTTTGCCTGTCGGTTCTCTGCCAGCTATTGAATCTCTCAAGTAGTCCAGGGATCAGTAAAAATTGTGAGCAATGTTAAAAAACACCCCTCCCTCCACTCGTAGAAAACAGCTGGCAGCTTGGCGTATTTTCTTCCAATCACAAGTGTGCTACATGAAACTACAGTAACTTGTTTTCACTAACTGTAACAACGTAAAGTATTAACAAAATTGATGCAGGATAAAGAAGCGCGTAAAAATTCTGAACAGTTGGTTCAAAATTTAAATGTATAATAACGTCAGTATCTCGCAGAAATTATGTAAATGTATTTATTATAACAGTTTACCGCGTTTAAGTTGATCAAATGTAACATAATATAAATAGTTAACGCAACTTACCGGAGTTTATCAAGATTACGCCCCGGGGCTTAATTTCGCGAAGTGCCTAAAAACGTAATGCAACATAGTATTGTTTCAATAATACTGTCTATAACTTTTTTATTAATGCAAGGCAACATTTATCAACACATTTCATTGTAGCAAATGATCAGTTATGTGATATTTGGAGATATGAGAATGAAACTTGAGCAATTAAGCATATGAGATTCGATTGCATAGACATTTTCAATTCGCTCATTAAACTAGTACTCCTCTGAATCACTCGAGTCATCGCCACCAATGAGATCATTTTCTTCTTCGTCTTCTTCTCTGACGTTAACGCTCTCGATCAGCTCCTCTTCATCCTCCGATTCTCCTTCAGCCTCTCCAATCACATCCTCACCATCATCCATTAGACCCTAGGAATGAAGTTCATTATTCTACGATCTAATTATAACGATTGAAAGTGTAAACTCAAAGTAATTTAAAACTTAATCTTTACCATCTGATCTTTCCAACTCAGTACGAGTTGAAGGCGCTCATTTAAGTCGTTGATGGGAACGATTTCGCCATTGGCAGCAATGCCGCAGCAGCGGAATGCGCGCTTGATCGCCTTGCTGTCGATGGTATTCATTGCGTTAGAGACCATGTCGAGAATGTGCTGATAGCTTGGTCTCTTCCGATATCCTTTCCGAGTATATTCAGGAGGCGCAGATTCGAACCATTCGCTCCACTTGTTGCGTAGCGCCGCCTAAAAAGCTTTAAATCTTAGTTCAAAAATCTAAGGGAAAATCAACTCCTATACTATAGTAATCTGAACGTTCCTTCATTGACGAATAATGAGCAAAACGCGACCAGGTAAGCGATAACAATAGATGAGACCAGACGATAATGGTAGAGCGCGTGAGTCGCAATAAGTAATTGATTCGAGTGAATAGCAAAACTCGATTGGTCAAAGCGGAGTAGTAGTGCGGTGGGCGTATTCGAATACGTCATTGTTATTGATTTTTGAAGTTGCGAAATCTGCAGCCGTTTCACAACGCGGTAATTATATACAATAGTAACGCTCACGACCACAATTCAGCGAACCTCTCTTCCTACTGCGGACCCCTTTACATCCCTAGGACTGCTAAAAATTGTAAGTAGCATTTAAAAAATATAACTAAACTCGCCTTAAAGGATGAATTGATTGCCACGTCCAGTGGCTGCAGGTAGGCAGTCGTTTTGGGAGGTAGAATCAGTGCCTCTGATCTGCATTTCTTGCGCAAGTCTTCGAGGACCTCGTCCTTCCTGTGCAAGCCGAAACTGTCCCAAATTAACAGCGACTTCGTCGTGCCCAAATACGGGCCGCGACAGACGAAGCATTCGTCGATGTACTTGAGCGCAATGTTGGTGTCCATCGTGCCACTTATACTAGCCAACACGGCGATGTTCTTTGGCGCCTTAACTTTCGGGACTTTTTTGAGACCACGGAAGATGACGAGTGCCTTCGCCATGTGCCCATCTGCGCACACCGTTAGTGCGACCGTGAAGCAAGATTTTCTGTTTCCTGTGTCGCAGCCGTCGACGTTTTTCGAGTCCTTGAAGTGGAGCGTCGAATCTCTTGTCATGTGAAAGTAGCATGAGATCTCATCCATGTTGTAGATGTGATTCGCTCCATATTCTGCCGTTTTCATGTTGAGCGAAAGTAAAAACTCTTCAGTGAGTTTTGCGATTTCACTCTTTTCTCTATTGGCGGCCTGACCGATGTGTGTAATGCAGCGGCGTCTGATATTGTATTGTTTCGTCCAACGAAAGAGATAGCCATCGCTCGCCTTGAAGTCGGCAGGTAAAGGTGTTGAAAGCTCTGCTTTTCTGATTTGATATCTGAGAGACTTGTACGTCACCGCAATGTGCTTCTCCCGCTGTTCTTTGAACCAGGCTATCAACTTGGCGTCAAGTTCAGGGAAGAAGGGAGGGCGGCCTGGTCGACCCATGCGCCTCTTAGTTGCCTTGTTTGTCTCACTTGCCAACGAAGTATCGTTCTTCCAATCTCGCAGTCGTTTTCGATCAATGCCAGTCTCTCGCGACAGTCGGTGAATGCTTGTACCGGAGTTGAGACGAGCTACATAGCCGAGTTTTTCTATAATCGTGTACGAATGTCGCATTTGCCGTACTGGATCAGCGAAACCGCCGCCATTTGCCTCGTTTTCGTTGCTCATCCCTTCGAGAATAATATGAGAGTAAATCCTAAAAAATTATAACAAAAATTATGTTCAAAATACAGGTCGTAAAGGTTGAATTACAATCGCGCATAAAGTTACACCAAAAAATATTCAATCGCGTCACTCTTAAAATATTCTTTCACTTTGGAAACAAAAAATCCTAAATTTCCTTCTGTGTCAACGATGTAAAATATTTTAGGACTGTTTGCTGCATTACGCACTTTTACTGCATTAAGCAGAGAGTTTTGACCGTTTCCAAGCTAAAATCGCAGAAAAATGCAGTATTGCATGCGCATCTACTTTCGCCCCGGGGCGTAATTTCGAGAAAAGATTGCATGAGTGAGACCGTTTCGTGCTGTCGAACGAATACTTTTAACTCCGAAATTACGCCCCGAGGCGAAATATCGATAAAGCTTTCAAATTTAAGCCCCCAGGGCGTAAATTTGGGGGGGGGGGCGTAATTTCGAGAAAATCCGGTACCTTAATTCAAATCCGTGAAAAACATGATTGATGGCTTAGCTCACAAAAATGAAGTTAGGTGAAGTACGTAAGATTTCAAAAATATTTTGCAAGCTATCTTAACCGCAGTAAGTTTTTGAGCTTTACAATTAATTGTGCTCCAAATGGCATAGAACATAAATACAGAATGTCTTCCATTACCATTAATACTTGTATGAAACTTTCATGATAAAATACTACAGGCAGACCTACGAATGGCAAACGGAATAACAGACAAAATCTATCAGTATATTTCCGTCGTCACTTTTGGCTTGCTGTTTCTAATTAGTCTGGTATGCTTCATTGGCACTCTCGCCATAATTTTCCTTCATACCCGTCAAAGACAAGTTCAATATAGTTCAACGTCGTCGCAGACGTCAAACGCGAAAAGCTGGACTGCGAAATTAGCCAACACGCAACACTCAGCGGCCAACTTTGATCGAGAAATACGCCTGACCATCTATGGTTTGCTGCTATTCGGTTTGTGTTTTTATTTCAAGATATTATAATGCGTATTTTGTCAGTTGTGCGAAGTTGTATGACTGTACAAGAAAGTATTATGATTTTGATAGATATCTCTAAAGATTTACTATAGATTTACTATAGATTTCGCCGCTCCCTTTGTTTGACTTTCTACCTACAGCTCGTTTCCTTCATGCGTAATTCCTTGAAAAGATCTCCGGAAATAGATAACCGTTACATGGTTAACGGAAAAGAGCTACATAACCAGGCCATAGGTGTGTTGTCGTTCAAAATTGCCTGCATTGCCGATTAGCTAGTAGGGCTGCAAGACTGAATAAGTCAAAATTATGAAAATGACAAATGATTGAAATTTAACATGAGTGCTTCTGAACCATAAATGACTGTCTGGCGCTCCTAAAAAGGAATATTAATTCTGGTAATTGATGGAGGTATTTGTTTTTGTGTAAAGTGAGCAAAAATTTTGTTATATCTTCATCGAATTTTGAAGTTTTCCATTATTCATTTCCGTTATGATTTTGCTCTATTTTTATCGTCGATAGCCGCAATTAACTTTCGATACTTTTTCGAGAATTAAAAGTAACAGAATTAAAAGTAAAATGTTCACTATCGCCTAGCTAAATAAACTTCAATCTAACATTACAAAAAATATTCATTTGTTTGAGAATTTTAAAACAGGTTGAAGCATAGCAGAGTGCGAATTTGTTATTTCACGATATACTAGTTAGGGTAAAAGCGGGTCGATTGGTGTAGTGGTCGAACCAGCACTCATCAGTCTCGAGGACGCGGGTTCAATTCTCGCTGAGGGCGGCCGCCACCCAACCAAGGTGCTCATCCCTCCGGGGTCGGGAAATTGGTAGCAGCTATGCTGCGAAAGTTTCTCACTGCCAACATCCCGGTGACAGGCATGCGACAGCCGACCGCTTAATCTACTGTCGCATCCAAAGTGGGCCCCGCTCTCACACTGTTGAGAGAGGATTCCAAAAAGCGTACCCTACGATTGTGGGACAAAACGCTCAGGAAATTTACTAGTTTGGATAAAAGCTGGGAATAAGTCTTACAACTGATGTGTTCAGCTTGCAAAAAACGAGTTTAAATTTCTGCGCTTTAAATTAACAGAGGATATGATTATGGACTCGCATAAACGACCTTAGTTGTGAACCCTGCGTCGCCTTTACCCTCTATATCCAGTAATTCACCGCTTCTCTCCCTATCATCTCTCTTTTAAAAGCAATTTTTCAGGCTTCATGGGTCTGTACACATTTTTCCTGCTGTCCCAGTTTGTATCTGACAATTTTCGCGTCGAAGTATACTACTTGGTGACAGACTTTTTTGCTACGATCAATCCATTCACTCTTGTATTCATTAGTTCGCCACTTCGTAATGCAGTTGTGGAATTGCTAACTAGCAAGATAAAAAAAGATTTTGTGACAAAATTCTGCACGCGTGCTATATTCGGTTGTCTCTTTCTGTTTTTGATCATAGTGCTTGTGTTATCTCTTGCTTTGATTGATATTTCAGTGTCGTGCAGCGGTTCACCATACTGTTTGAGTATAATTGCATGCCACTAAGCGTTAATAAGATGTTAATGAAAGGAATCGGGAACAAAATTTTGTACTGAAAACTGAAATTGTGGAGACCGGAATCGCTGAAATTTTCGCAAAAATCAAGAGTCATGAAGGTAGAATCTCGTAATTGAGCGTGGTTAAAATTTTTTTACTGAGGAAACCGTCACTCGTACAAAATTTTCTGCTCATCATAAACTCGCGAGGCAGCAGAGAAGCAAGGAATCGGACATCCTCACTGATCACCCATTCCCTTTGACCCAAATACCTGGCGCTATTTATGCCTAACATTTTACAATTTTTACTGAGATGGGCATTTTCAAGATCACCCATAGCCCTCTTTTGAATATATTTTCAGCCACCTGGGGCCATATTCTTGCTCTCCACCAATGGCGGATGCGCAAGATGAATCGTCACCATTGCTTAACAGCAGTGGCGATGGTAAATATACGCCACTTGTGTTAAGCGATGGTGACGATTCGTCTTGCGCGTCCGCCATTGACAGAGTGCAAGAATATGGCTACTGGTCACTGAAAAACTGAATTGCTACTCTGACTTGTGAAATGTATTTAGCGCGGAAGCCTGCGTACCGTAGCCAATGTGTCTAATGACCTTGTGACACGCTGGGATTGCGCAATGGATCCATGTGTGTGTCAGTATACATGTATGTGTCACTGTATGTGTGTGCGCAGATCGTGTGCGGTCGTGTCCTGTGTACCGTTTACATGCATTGATGTGCAGAATTAGTGTTTTCGAATAAAGTACGTAGAAAAATCGAACCCCTGCTTTAGAGACTGCAATTTTTCACTATTCTATGATGCTTTCTTTTTTCATTTTTTATGAATTGTGTTTCTTTTATCTTCTCTCCTGTTTATCAATCAGAAGAAGTGAACTGAAAGACAAAAAATTGCAGTCAAATGCCTGGCAGCCAATTAGCCAGAAAATGATTTACTGTTTTGGGTGTTTTTGTTAAATGTGAGCAAACAATCACAAATAAACTTGCTTTTTTGAGGGACCGATCAAAATTACCGGTATAAGTAAAATACCAGTGTAACCAAAACCGTTATACAGTAGAAACCGGATATAAGAGACTGCAGGGGAAGGGAAAAAATTCTCTTATATCCGGTTTCTACTATTTTTGGCCGTTATATATTGTATTTAGTGTCAGTTTCGCACATTTTACTGAACCACAAGCCATATCACGCGAAGCAACAAACAAATTATGAAAAACTCATACAAATTGATCAAAGCATCGTAATCATGAAAAAAATTTCGAAATCTTTGGCTGCGTCACTTTCTGCTGAACGTGCTCGATGACGCGATATTCAACGTTGTAAAAGTCATGAAGACCTTCATTGATTTCGGCGTTGAAGTAACTGCGTAGTTTCTAGCGCTATCAATGCATCCTGTCTGGTTGGTTTGCGGGGAGCTTCTTGCTCTTCTTCATCATCATCTTCTTCAGCGGGCATATCTGTGTGCCGAACCTGAGCGATGATTTCGGCGTCAGTCAAGTCACCATAGCATGCGACATCGTTGTCACTTGAAACCCACTCTGTGAATTCTTTGATACTGAGCGCCGTTTCTTGAGCTTTACTCTTGTAGAAAGTACAAAGGCCAATCGTGAACTGACTGAGCAGATCGCTGATTTTATTTGAATTGTCCGTTGCCAAATCTAGCAGCCGAATTTTGTCTTCTACTGACAACGTTTTTCTCTGTACTTTCGATGGAGGAGCCATAGCACAAAACAGACCACTCAACAACGCAGTCACAGTAGCATGTAGACACACGCGCGATATGCATGCATTGCAATTACTTTGACCTTTTGGATGTCGGTCAATTTTGCTACATACGCTAAGGAGTGATTGCGCCACATAGGTCAGACAACAACGTAGTTGCAGTAGCATGCAGCCACACGCGCGCAGTGCATCGCAATTGCTTTAGACCTTTCAGATGTCAGACAATTTTCGCACATATGCACATCTGATAGTAACAGCATATGTATTTGCATTAAACTGGCCAAAATTATTCGATTTTATGGGGTGCTTTCTCTTATATCCGGTTCCCAGCCAAAGCTTGAGCCAAAATTTTTTCTCTTATATCCGGTTTTCTCTTATATCCGGTTTTCTCTTATATCCGGTTCTCTTATATCCGGTTTCTCCTATGTGTTGTAGCACGTGTTTCATACTTATACCTGCGGTCTGCATTACCGTGCTTAATGACCGCAATGCATTCTGCTACAGTAACCTTAATTTAAAGTGATTATTTGTGTGGCGTTATTAGTGCCACTATGGCAGTGTTAAATTCAACGAAGCAAACAAAATTTATGTGCACGAACAAATTAAAAAAACATTTAGTCAACGAAAGTCATATAAACAATCAAAGAAATTGAACATTTTGAAAGCATCGAAATATGTACAAAATCAAGTAACAGTTCAATTATGTTAGATATCAACATCGGTGGAGTGAGGGAGGTTAGTAGGAGGGAGAATCTTTTTGTGACCAGACAATTTGGCCACATGGCGCAGATATCGCAAGATGGCGAGGCGCAGGATGTGGTCTCTTGAGTTGGAGATGGCGCGTCGCAATTTCTCCATAGCGGTTTGGATGTTGTTGTCGTTCTTGACAAAGTTGGGGTTGCGTTTTTTTGGTTTTGAGTTTGGATGAGTAAGGTAGACGATGCGGGTAAGGTGGCGATGATGGAGCTTGCGCAGCCAATTGAGGTAGTTCCCCAACTTAGGATGTATCCCGCTGAAGTTACGCTTGATCATGGAGTGGTAGCTAAAACGAGACAGTTAACGCTAAAAATCTCATAATCAAATAAGCGTACCCCTCCACGGCATTGGTAGTGCGGGAGCCTTGATTGTCATAATGATTCCACAGTTCAATACGCACATCGTCCGCCAGCCAGATTTTCTCGAAGTACTTCACGAATCGGCGCATCGCTGGAAGGTATTCGCCACACCCGCGCTCTCGGGGAGGGTGGCGCAGGACATCGGTCCAGATAGACTTGACCAGGTGCGAGGGAAGCAGCGAAAGGCCCAGAATGCGTTGAAGCCAATGGCGAATCGGGCGGACCTTGCGCTTTGCCGCCTTCAGCCCGACGCGATCGGCGTTGCGGACGATCGCCTAAACGTAGGGTGTAGAAAATATCTAACAAGTTATAATGTACATTCAGCTATGAAGATAGTAGTACATTATGACTTCGTGGATTGTTAACAGTTCGTCAAGTTATGATCTAAGCTTTAGTCAGGTTTGCAAATAGTTTTACTGTGAGAAACTGCTTACTTACCTCTACTCTCCTAGTCAGATAATGTGACCCCTTCACTATCCTACCCGCGAGTAATGCGATTATGCCACTACCTGGGGATAGTGGGAGTTTGACACTTAATGAGGGGTAGTGGTAATTTGCCACTACCTGGGGATAGTGGAAGTCTGATACTTAGTAGGGTAGTGAGATTTTGCACTTAGTGGGGGTAGTGGGAGTTTACCACTACCCTACATGGGAGTAGTGAAATCTGTCATAACCTTACTTGGGA
>NIUQ01004314.1:0-14118 GCA_002796945.1 Plectus sambesii
ATCTGGAGCCCTGTCACTATCGTCTGCCGACTGATCTTACCTCCGGCGTGCACCTTTTGGTATCAATCACTCTTTGAGGTTGCAATTACCAACACGGCCCTATATACTCCTTTTCGTGGTCCTTTCTCCGTTCCATGTGCGTCTTTATTCCACCAATCACTCTTTCCCACGTAATATTGACTCGCATGACTACTCGGACGTCGGCGGCGAAAGTTTGCCCGTTTATATTTTGAAAGTAACTTAGTTTTCCTCTTTCATTCCTCTATAATAAGGCGGTATCCAGATTTCGATGATTGGCTCCATAGCTCTCCTACAGACTTCATTAAAAAGTTGTGTCAGAATTTATGGGTCACCCCGTACATCGTAATTGTGGGGATGTATTGATTATTTTCCTCATTACTTTCGTAAGATTCCGTGCCGGGGGTAGGCTAGACGCTCCCCGACTCCCTAGCGAATGAAAACACTTCGGTGCCGGGGGTCTACGAAATCGTTCACGTCGTGATTGTGGGGCCGTATTGATTATGGCGCCATGGGTCTGCGAAATCGTTTACGTCGAAATTGTGAGGACGTATTGATTATATTTATCATTGAATCGCAAGATTCCGTGCCGGCGGTTGGCTTGGCGCTCCCCGAGTCCATGGCGGATGTAAAAACCACGGCGTACAATACTCTCAAACGCTTGGTCAGCATGATGATATTATGTGCAGTTCGGCTATTACTTCTACTATTGTGTTTTAAAGTTTAACATGAAATTGTCTCGTTTCCCGTATGGGTTTGGTGGTTTGGGTCATGAGTTATGAGTGGGTAAAACTTCCTAATTGCTCTCCAATTTTTATTATCTCAGAGCAGTAATAGAAATACTTGATAGCATATATCGCCATGGTGACCAGCTGCGGAAGTTATCATAATAGCGCTTTGCAGCAGAAGGATGTGCGAAACGGTGGAAGTAATGTTACTATACTAATGATGATCATGGCTTTAACTGCTTCACGCGCAAATTTAATTGTAGAGATTTTTTCGCAACGAAAAGATTAATGACGATGGCGGACATACACACGCAGCATGATTAATTGTGTGTGTGATGTAAAATCTGTCTTCAATGACACGCGACGTCAGGAGGATAATTTTTTTGGTTATGGAGTCGAGGTCGTAATTATACTCGCCACAGTGACAGGTGCATCCGGCGTCAAACCTATTGGCGGTACCATAAGACGACGACGCCAGGGTTTTTATGGTAGGAAGTCGAGGTCATAATTGTCTCTAGTAGCACATCAATTATTCTCGAGGTCAGTTGTCGCCGCAAACGACAGTGCGAGGATATTTGATTGGAAAATCGGTTTTAGTTTGTCGACGTCTCTGTTGCTACGTACAATAGGTCAACGGAACATTTTCGGTTGATCTCTTCTTTCATCTCATACCACAGAGAGGGATTTAAGGTGTCTGGTGAATCAGTGGCATAATTTGGGTTTGCTTGGTGAGGAGGAGGAGACGACTCTTTTCGTTATTTTGTTTAAAGAACTCCTTACAATCCTAAACAACCAATCTGTTCACAGTGATCCCACTAACAACAGTCAAACAAACGATAGCCGTAGTCAGAAGGATAGTATATGGAAGCATAGTTAATGATTGCGTTGGTGAGTATATCGAGTGCGATAACCATGTGTATGATACTAAAGATAAGAGGATCACTTGACGGGACGGGCTTCTTTGAGACTACCGCTTCTCACGCGCGCAGAATGGGATTAGGCAGAGGTCAAATACGCGCGGCACTATTTGTCGGGATGATACAAAGCGTGCGTAATAAAGGTCAGCACTCGCGAAACAGCTGAGTACACTATGACGTGCATTATAGTAGGATCAGCAGTCCTCAGAGGTATGAACAAAAAATACTCGCGACTATGTTGAACATTCGCGACATTAACTGCGAGGTGAGACTAGGTAGTAGCAGGACAATAAGGCGTTTCATTTATACCAAGTAAGATTTGGCCTTAAAAGACCCAGCTGGCAAAGTCTCAGTTAGTTTAAACGTCATGGGTAGATCGAAGGATCGATAGGATGCTCCTGAAGGCGAGCTATCGGCGTCTCCATCCGAGGAAGCACTTACTTGCTAGAATCTTGTGAGAGACAGCTGCACTCACTAGAATCGTCTCGCTTACTGTATCCCGAGTTGTATCAACGTGTCTGCTGTATATGTCAAGTAGCAAATAGAGAGCTTCTCTGAAGAAAGAGGAATTCACAGCAACATTGGATAATTTCGTGCGGCTAACTACTCTTTGTAACCAGTTAATTTTACGGGTATCAAGCACTCGTTCTTAGCAATGTGCAGCAAGCGTGAGATTTACGGTCGACAAATGTTCAGTTACTCACCGGCGCGCGTACGCGAAAATATTTTCGTCTGGCTCGCTCGCCTTTCCATCGGCTACTCTTGCTTATCATAAACACTCTCTTGTCGCGAGTTGGAGCTAGCGAGAGATTTATGGTCGACACATGTTCATGAACTCGATCTCATCCGCGTGCGTACGCGAGCATTCTCTCGTACGACTGACTTCTCTTTTCGACTCTTGCTCGTCTTAATCACTTGCTCACTTTCTCGATCTCCTTTGCGCGTTGATCCTTTGCGTAGGAAGTTTCAAAGCTTTTAAGAGTCAGGTTACTCTTGATTGTGAAACTTGGTCTTACTGCCAATGAGGTTAGTGTCTCAATAGCGTCTGCTCATGTATCCGAACTTTTTTAGTATTCCTGCTGTTTGCGACAACAGTTGTGCGCAGAACATAATAAAAAAGTAAAGAGAGCTCGGTAACGCTATGTAAAAAAGGGGGTTTTTGGCGCTAGGGGCGCTAAGTATTTTCAACGAGGACAACATCTTTTATACACAGAAAATAAGCAGAAATTTGCCCCTCACGCTGATGACAGAGTAGTCATGTGAGCCTTTTTATGTCGGCAGAGAGTTATTTGTGTAAAGGGAAGCAGGCGAAAGATAGAAAAAGTCGGCAAACGTTTGTCGGTTGTGAATCTCTCTCGCTCTCGCTAAGAACCAAACGCGAGCCAATTTCACGTCTTCAGTGTGTGACTGGTGTTAAGGGAAGCAAGCTGGGTAAAATAAGAAAGTCCGTGGGGACGCGCGCGGAAAAAGTTGACTTACAGATGTGGAATGTGTAACCGAGTTTCTGATTAGCGTTGTCGTAAAGGGACTAGCACTGATGTAGGCACTTGTGAGAGCGGGCGTACTAAGAGGAGGCGCTCAGAGATTCAGAGAGTTCTTTAAGAATGACTGGCGCGGCATGTATTGGCGAAATATGCTAGCGGTAGCGCGCGTCAAATGCGGGCCAAAAAATCAGTTAATGCGTGATCGATTAGGGAGCAATTATTGTTGGGTGCAAATAATTTTATTTGGTGTCAGTTTAGTGTTCAGCGCCGGTACAGCCTATCCCTCACCGTTACGCTGAACATCTCCTCGTGGTATGCTCAATTTTGTAGTAAAGTGCACAGAGCGAAATCGCGGCATCGCTGCTAGTTTTTCTCTCTCATGACTGCACTTTCCTGCTACGGACCTCGTCCCATGGCTCATTTAAGTGAGTGGTACGATAGCTCGAAGCGATGTACCCTCAGCGCGACCGCCCAAACAAATCACTTCCTATTAATTGCCTGTTCGTTCTTTCTGCTATTTAGCGATTGTGCGCCGGGGTGAATTAAGATGTCAATCTGAAATAGGAAATAGGGAAGATCGATCATTTTTAACCTCATGCAAAAGTGCTCAGTTAAATCCTAGACTAATCCCGTGCAGGTTAATTGGTGTCATTCGGCGTGCAATAAACGTGTTTATGGGCGCTGTGGTCTGGGTTTCATTACCACGTCGTCGTATTCTCAGAGCCGTCCCTCGCTGAATTTCGTGGTCGCGAGAGACATTATGATTCGCCTACTGCTTACTGCACAGATGTTCAGGTCTTAAGCGAAAGCTATGACCCCCGCGCTCGCCGTGTTGACTGCGCTGATTGTGCGATGAAACACGATAATCAAGGTAATATATTTTTCCTGATGTACTGATAATACGTCTCATCTTGTTCAACTTCAGAGTAACCTGGTCACGGTTCAGTGTGAACTTTGCGGAGTTATTGATAAATGAACTAAAATTAGAGTTGCTAAGCCTCTATGAATTTTAAATCAGCTCGATAGTTCAGTGATGACTTTTTCTGCTTCAGCGTTTCACTGTTCTTTGCAGAGTGCAGGATTACAGATACTGGAGAATGAGAGATCGAATTGGGATTCAGCTAGTTAGCTTGCATCTTTCTTAAGGTTCTACACCAGCTACTGGTTGTCTACTAATAGGGAAATAATTAAGAATTAGTGGAAATTTCGCCTCTTAACAAATGTACTACTAAGGGTGATTAGTCCGAGCCGATGATGGGGTGGTTGTAAACGTAATTTTTGTAAAATACGCAAATTTTGAGATTTTAGATGCACAGTCTAGTCGTTAATGGTTACAGTGAACGAATTATCAGGCAGATATTGGAGCGACGCGTATTCCCTCCACGCCAGACGCAAACCGTTAATCAGCTCCATGAATTTGCTTTTTTCTTCGACAGATGGCAGATTTTTGAAGTTTTCTTACTTTCACCTCAGTGTAGGCTTTTAATAACGTAGACATAGTGGCATTACATTAATATTAATTATGAGTTTAGGTCAGTATTACAAAATCGGCCCGAGACGACAGTAATTTTGCAATCACGTCAAGCTTCAACTTGTTTGTACGGATTATATCGAAGCATTTTAAAGACAAAACGCGATAAAGAGTTTTCGTTTGCCATGCGCAAGTTCTCAAATTGACGGCGTAGTTGGAGAGCGTAGTTTCCCTAAGTCTAGTTCAATGCGTCTGTACGAGAGCCGTAACCTTGTAGAAGTTATTTGGGTCGCAGCCACCACAACTCGCTGAATAATTTGAACGATCAGTAACCCAATTTACTACCTGTCACAATAATACATCTTATGATGATACGTTGAGGCGCAGAAACGACCTCTTTTCGCTTCTATCTCCTATTTTGTTCTCAGCCTAGGTATGACAGACTAACTTATGAGTGATGTGAATGATTATTTAATGAAGGAATGTAATCGTATATGATTAGGAGTCTTCTGCTTGGAGAAATTCTTACATTAGGAGATAAAGTGATGTCATATCACTAGGAATGAACCAATAAAGCTCATATTTCTCAAAAAGGCGATATATTTTTGATTTTTCTCAAATGATTGTTCATAGATTATTACAAAATATGTTAATTCGCTTATACTTTATCAAAAATATAAACAAACTATGAGCTAATTACTCCAAATCCTTACACTTCATGTCTCTAATGCGCTGCTAAGAAAAGAGAGTTTGCGAAATAAATAAAGCAAAACTGAGTCTCGACCTCATCCTCTGTGTTTATGATAGTATTCGCCCAACTTAAAACCAGTTTGTGTTATTAAATATGATAGAGCGGGTCTGTGCTGTTCGCCATATTTCTTTAATAAGCTATTTTAAGTTTAAACTCAAGTCTGGCGGATGCTCGTATCGTCTAGTCGCATCGATTTAGTATCACATGTATTAAAGTTAATCAGTAATAAACCTTGAAAGCGCTAGTGAAACTGATTTCATACATTTCAAAGCTATGGCCTATAAAGAAATCCCTGATCTTCATATAGTTACACATATCACAGAATGGTGATAGGCACTTCCGTATGTACGAATCGCGTGCATTTAAACAAGAATTCCATGGGAAATGGAATTTTTTTGAGCGCTTATGGCCTGCTGGCGCGCTGGAATAGATAGCTGGACTAATTTCGACGCGCCTTCCACTAAAAACTCTTCACCACCCTTCAAAATTGACACCTCCGCCTTTATATTTACGCTGTTCTCAACGAAGAATGAAACGCTCTTTCGTAACTTTGCTAGCATAAAGGGGTGTTGATTCGAAGTTAATTCTATTAATACACAGCAGCGTGTATCTGAAATATACCACGAAATTCATCTATTGTGCCGCTCAGATTTCATTATTTTTAAAACATAAATTGTGATGAAAATCAACTGGAGCGGTTAGGAAAGCAGCCTATTGTGTTGGTTATCCTAAGACAAGTACGATTCCATAGTCATCTGAACCTAAACGTGTAAATGCTGTATAAGTCATCGATTTGTCTATTTTGCGGAGCGGTAACCCTATCTAATGAGCTGTCCCAAGCATCTTATTTCTCATTAGTCTTAAATATAAACCCAAAAACTTTGTTAAGAATTCAGAAACGAAAATATTTCTCGGGGGGGGGGGCAAGTAAATACCATTTCCACTTCAATAAGAATACATTCCAGTTCATAAAGGACGCTATCCCAATCAAAAATTTCATTTTAAAATTAAATAAATGTGAATAACACCTTTACCAGCTTATAAACAAAAACATTGAAGTGAAACTTGTACACTGATAACATGCAATTCCTTGCTGTAAGTCTGCCATGCCCTTCATATTTGGCACCTTTTATTCCATTATTTATTAAAGATGCTTAAGAGGTGCACAGCTGTCAGTTGCGATGTCTCTGACACAGATTGAAAGAGCACATTGCTCCTATTAGTTGCTGAGTAAAGGCAGCGGCCCGTCGATCAGTAAACCCATTGCAATCTTCCGATTTTCGTCGGTGACCGGCCACCGACTATCTATGTGAACTTTCCGCAGCGAAGGTCACAGGCGGCGCGCGGACAATTTTAGGTCAAGATCTTTTATGTCTCTATATGTGGACAATTTTTGTTGCAGTCAATATGTCATTTAAAAGAATTCAAGTTTTTATCAGCCTGAAAGGATAGCAGAAAATCGGCGCAGAGAGATTGGCATGAACGGCGGTAGCGAGACGGTTAAAACTGACTAAAGGAGCGAAAAATCATCGGGTGATCCAGTAAATGAGCAGGTGGTACAATAAAAGACAGGTCAGACATGATTAATTGCTCATAGTTCATTTTTGATATCTTGAACTTGGCGAACGTTAAAATTCTTCCACAAATTGAATTCATTTTCATGTCTTGACTTCTTTTGACTTCGAAAAGCATAGAATTGATCATTGTTCTATTTTATGTAAGTCGCGAATATCGTAAAAAACCGGTGATGCTAATTTTGGATGGTTTTGCACTTTACATTCTTGGTACTTTTGCCGCTTATTCAGTGATAATTCCGTTGATACTAATATTGCCCGCCCTGCTGCCTATACGCTATTTTCGTTTGCTTCTGCCTCTTCGTCGGCTCTCTGGCGTCTGTCTCTTCGATGCTAATCTGCGCCAACAGGCTAATTAATGCTCGTACGTTTCTTGAATGGCCTGACAAATTAGTCAACGCTCGCATTGGCCAATCGATGCACTTTCGTTCTGAGCGAACGAGTGAATCATCCAACAGATGCGTCTGATAGATGAGGGCAATACAGAGACAAACGGCAGACAAAGGAGTGAGTGATTGTGCAGCGCGTAGGGCTTGGATGCGAGCGGACCGAGAGACGGCGCGCATCAAAGTAGCGCTTTCTAAGATCTATTACAATTCAGCGTGTTAGCTCGTACTGTAAGTATTAGCCACTGCTAGCCTTTTTATAATGTGAGCATTTCAGTGGCTTCGCTAACTAGGAACCTGCTTTATTTAGTTTAAATAGTCTGCCTAGTTCACATAGTTTTATCATAATGGCTCTGCAAATTAGTTGTCCTGACGTCTCTTCACTGTTGGTAGCTATCCCCTTTCTTTAATTATTTTATTCTCCGAGGTACCAAAATAGCAGAAATAACTACATAATACGGCGGTCCATAGTGAGAATGAGACAGCTTGGGTGAGCCAACTTCCCGCTCCCCCCAAAGCTATAAAAAGCAACTGAGAGTCTTTCTCTCCCGCCGCGTCTCAGCAAGTGAGCTCCTTTTGCTTTAAAGATAGCACTCTACAGGAAGCATAGCAGTAGTTCTTTGCATGCTGTCAGCTGGCTTGCGTCAGCGGCAATACACAATCGTTATTTATGTACCGCCTGACGGCGCTGGGGTAAAAAAGCGTTTTACCGTTCGCCCAAACAGCTGTTTCTCATTATTTTTCCCGACAGCGTTCTCGACAGTGGCACTAGGTTCGTAAATTTGCTCAAATAAAAATAAAACTTAAAAGTACTTTCTTTAAGTAAGGTTAGTTAAGAAACAACCTTTGTATGTTATTAATCAAATTTTACTTTTCCGGCTTTGAAGTTTCCAGCACCGCTAGTAGCTCATTGTAGTTTTTCTTTTGTTTAGCAGAAGCTCTTATTCCGCTCCTTAACATATAGTATAACAGACACGTCGATACCATTCGGATACTGTAGGCTAGACAATTCTACTAAACGCAGCAAAACTCTCTCACAATTATAGCAAGTCAGTTTACCTCAAGTTTTAATATGACTCGCCTCAATGCGAATTAAACTGGTTTTTGGCCGTCTCCATACAACTGCGTCCCAGCCATTATTTCCTCATCGTGCATACTGCAACAAAGGACGATAAATCTTACTGATGTACAGGGAAAACCGGATAAGTGCATAGATTTTGCCGGGTCGATGCGCATATAAGCGATTGCCACTGTATCGCCAAACTGCGCTGGGTAAATAAGGCATTTGCGCATTCGCTCAGTCATCTATCACACTAGCAGTTGATAAATCGCTTTCGCGATAGCGATTATAGATAATGGAATTGCATGCAGTGGAATATGAGTAGATTTTCGCGGCGTGCTACTTTTTGAAACAGAAAGATTACATTTATAATAAAAACTGTGAGAATTGTTAACAGCGCTGCTCATGTCAGAGCTCTCGAATAAGTCCGTACTTTTACTACCGTTATAGTGGCGCGCGCGCAGCAGGCAGGGACATTCCAGCTTTCAATAATCTCAAGAAATTAAAATACACTTAAGATTTGTGAGCTGAAAATTGGCTGCAGCGTTATTAGCTGTACATAAATAGTTGACCAAGAAAGTTTAAAAAGTGCTTTTAGTATTACAAGAGAAAACTGTCTCAAATTTTGATGAATTACTGTAAAATATGGGTCGGCAATGCCCCCTTAAAGCTTTTCAAAATCACTACTATGTCTCAAAATATTTCATATGATGCCACTTTTGGGTTGCGTAGTAGTACGCTTCGGCAAGACACGTGGTTCACGCGATGACGAATTGAATTAATACAAGTCTTGATAGCTTCAAGTATTACAGTATCGCATTATTGAATTTACGCATAATCTCGTTCAGGCAAAAGCGCAATTAATCATGGACATAGAAACAAAAAAGTTCAGTTCCTTTTATATCACTGATGTCTGCATACTTTTGTGAATTCTCCCAACTAATGATCGTCAGTGCTGCGTAGCCGGTTGCGTGTTGCGACAAAAAAATTTTAATCACAATAAACTACTAAATTGCTGGTTTTAGGCAAATTCAAATGGATGATAAAGAATATGATACAGTTGTGGATTTTCTCGAAACGAAGATCGTCCCGTTCAACTGGTCGAATGAAGCGATTCAGTTTTACTCGCAACACTACTACGTAGCTGATGGAAAGCTCTGTGGCATTCGCAGCAAACTTCCGATAGTTCGTCGTGGAAATTTGTCTCAAACTATATTAATTGCCCATATAACGCCGGATGGACAGCACTGTAACAAAGCTGAAACAGTACAACGATTGCTCAAGCATTATTCACTTTTAAATGCAAATACAGAAGTGCGACTGTTTATCGAGAAATGTCAGCTTTGTTCAAACCATCAAATTCAGGTAAGCTTACAAGTCGTCAGAATTTTCCTTAAGGAAGGCGTCGACAGATGCTAATTTGGTATCAAGAAGCAAATTGCAATGAATGAGTCTAAATGTAAAATTACCCGGATTATTATTTCCTCGTAACTGCTATTATCTTTTTCCAGCTTTTGAAAGTCAGTGCAACGAAATGGTCCTCTTAGAAACCTTGGATTTTTCCTTAGTTATCAACTGAAAGTAGGACCTCATATCTACTTCATTTTTTCTCATTTGACGGCAAGCAGTCGGTTGGGCCGAGCCGCTCGCCGTACACTAAAATGTTCATAGTCATTCTATCGAAAAGAAACGAGAAATTGAAGTATTAAGATGGCCGGAAAGTTTCGCGACTTTTTTAACTCACGATAGTTCTCAAAGGACGTAAAACTTTCCAGCCAATCCAATATCTGCTCATTTATTCAAAGAATAACCGAAAAACGATTGGGAGTGAAAGTTAAAAGTGCACAACGATTTGTACTGTGTGAAATAAACGAACGCTCCAATGACCCAGCCGGTTTTTCACTCGCTGTATGACTAGGAGACCCAGTTTGAATTCGATGAAATAATTACTGCGTTGAAATGAAACGCCCGTGACAAAACCTTAATGTTCTTGACTGTTGTCAGAGCGAAAGAATTTTCTGTTCAGCAACAATTCTATTTTATATCAAGTTAGTGCGGGCGGCCACTAGATCATAAGTTTTGCTCCACGTGATGCCAATATAAACGTTATTCATCTCTCTTTTGAACATGATGACTATTTTAGTTATAGCGCACTAATTATATTAATAGGAGTGTTTATAGCATTTTTATTTCAAATAAGACATTTTCCAAGTCAAAAAGTGCATTTTCTTAATTGATTTTACATGGAAAATGAACTGTTTGATTTGGAAGACGTTCTGTCTGAATTGACAAGTGCTCTTATTAAAGTTAAACTGGTTTAGTTGACACGTTAGCAGTGAGACTAAGCCATTATTCGGCTTGAAACTTCGAATGTGAAAGTTTCTTCTTTTCTGAAAGATTAGTATTGCTCGTTGTTGTCAGGCCCTTTTGCGGCTCTCTCTCCCAATACTCCAGTTTTCATTTCTGGATGTTTTCATTTAGGTGCTCTGCGCACATATGTAGATTAGTTGTAAGATAATATAGCTATTTTATCATAATTGGCATTCAAAAATTTCCCATTTGAAAGCTTGGTTTATTTTTAGGGATCAAGTAATATGCACGTTGAACAACCAGGGCACTCCCTCAAAGAGCTCAAGTCAGCGCTTGACGTATTTAATTCACTAAAAGAAGAGAACCAGCAGTTATCTCGGACATCTGATCGTCAGCTGACTACGAGCGGCCGCTTAAGAGATAATTGGGACCTGCGAACGAAGAATGTTAAAATGGCGCGTTTGCAAGACTGCTCCGACACCAAAAAAGACCTTATCTCACAACTAAAGAGCGACTATGGCGATAGGCTAACTCCTGAACTCGACACTGGAAGCGCACATCTGAGCAGCGCTATCGGACACTCAAAGGGGCAATTGGAGAGTTTGTCTGAAACTTACGAACATCAGCTTCGAGCTAAAGACGTTGAAATAAGCCAGTTAAGGAAATACATTCGTGAAAAAGAAGAAGAAAGATCTCAAGCCGACTCAGGGAAGGCGTCGAGTGCGTCTACGGAAATCGCGGCACTGCAGGAAGATCTGACTCAAGCAAAGGCTGAATGGATCGCGGCAGAGGCGCATAACAATTATATAATGAGTACTATGGTGCAATTGCAAGCGAAACTTCAATCTGCTGAGGAGGAACTCGCTTCAGAAGTAACGCAAAGAGAAAACTTGAACACTGATTTGCATCGGTGCAAAGATCAGCTGTCAGCTACTCAGACGCTGCTTGAAAGCAGAGAGAATGACCTGACGTCGGTAAAGGAGCAATTCAAGAATGTTAAGAAGAAACTTTCGAACTGTCAATGTCAGAAGGGACAATCTGTGGAAGTGAAGAAGAACAGCGAAACTCTGCAGCTGATTGCATCTCTAGAGAGCCAGTTGAACGCGGCGAAAGAAGAATTCTGTCGGCTTCAAGTCGAATTTAATTCCTTCAAAAGTGAAAAAGACAAGCTAGAGCAAAAGGTCGAAGCGCAGCAAACGGAAATGGCTGGCAAGGTGGGTGTGCATCTTATGATGTAAAGTAGCTATCACTCCAATATAACTCTGATACAAAATTTTGATAAAAATTCTGATAACTTTCAAAGAGATGGTACAAATGTTAAATGCGATAAAATTCAAAGCTCAGACCATACCTAGTTTCACAAGAAGTTGTAATTTGACTGAAAATGCTAAACCTACACATAAATATTGTGAAAGATATTTAGATAGCGCGCGCCGCCCTGTCCTACTTTTCAATAGGTTAGGGGGCTTCAAAACATTCCCTTGCTTGGGTTGAGAGCTGCAGTCAATGAAAACCATGCTTTTGCCCACAGCCTCTTTCTCCTATGACACGTCAGATGTTCGCCCTACTGACATCTCACGTTATAGCTCGCATTTAATTAATACAGACACGACTTTTAAACTTTGCTTAAACATTGCTTCAGTTATCAAAAATGGTCACGAATTTTTCGAAAAAATAGATTCCTAGATGTTGGCTCTTCCTTTCGGTCTAATGAATTCACTCTTTGCGGTCAATATAGTCTCGGTAAACACTTTTTAAGCTGCTAAAGTAAAATCCCATAAACATTCTTGATTTGGTCGCTAAAGTCGAAAGAGTTTTTTCAGTAGTTTACCAAGATGGTTGTGAACGTTTACGACTATTAGAGGATTGAGGCAAATTAAAGGCTGCTTCTGTTATTTAAATATCTCTGTCTGGGGAGACAAAGCTTTACTTAAAGAAAAAAATCCATATTAGAGGTAATATTTAGTAAAAGCCCATTAAGCATTTTACTGAGATGAATCTGTACTTCTCTTAGTTTACAAATTACGACGTTATTTCTTTTGATACAAATGTACTGATGATGCGCCTTTTTAACTCATTCATTGATCACAACAATTTTAGACAGCGCAACATGCGCAAACTATCATTCAACTTCACACCGAAAGAAATATAATTATCACCGAATATTTTGCTAAAATAAACGAATTGAAAAAGGAATTGAATAAGAAGAACAAAGATCATCATTCTGCACTGCAACTGTTGGAATCAAAGTCTGCATCATTAGCCATAGCGGAGGGTCACGCCAGAAAGTACGAAGAAGCCTTGAAATATCAAGAGAAGACGAGAATGGAAGTCGAAAAACGCTTGAACGAAACGGCTGCTGCTTTTTTGGCGGTAATTAAGAGTTTGCATTTTTAATTAAGTAATAAAAGTTAAATTCGCATAATATCTTATTTTCGATACTTATAGGCTGACTGTTTGAGAGAATGAAATAAAGTCGCTTTCTTGACAATATTTCCCTTCCTTTTGACTTTTCTATTTTTTAAAGATGTTGACTGCGAAACAGACACTTCCTTAACTTCTCGTTAAAGAAGAAATTCTGTAGAGACATCGTTGTTCTGCTAGTTATGAATCCTTAAAATGACACTTTTCAATTAAAAATCAAAATATGACGCTATATGAGGCGCCGAAAGTCCTTTTTTTTCTTTCTCTCAGTTGCGAAGCTCTCTGAGTAGGAGAATTAAAGTCAGTAGTGAAACAATTAGAAAAAAAATTAGCGGAAAGAAAATTTTTAGGCACAAGAAGAGTTGCAAAAGAAGCTTAAAGAACTAGCTGAAGCACAGACGATCGCAGAATCAAACAAATCGCAACTCTGTGCTGCTCAGGAGAAGATCAAAAGCCTCATGACGGAAATTGCCGGCGCGCAGACGACCATTCGTAAGCAGAATGAAGCAATCGACGATCTGATGAATCGAACACGAACGATGCATGAGGCGCTCAGTGAAGCAAAGATTGAGGTTAATTTAAATACATCTCATATTGAGAATTAATATTTTTTGACAAGCTTTTTGTACGGAAATGATACACCTCGTGAACTTGATATTTAGTTGATAAAAACTGAAGATGATAATATGTTTAGATTACCTAATGATAGTCGGTAATTCTTTTAAATTAAAAGCACGCGCAAGAATGATCTCAAAACATTTGTCTCAATTGCATGCAAAATAACCCAACTAAAGAACTGTTCTTTCAGTGCACAGATGGATATAATCGCTTCAAGCAGCTGGAAGCTGGCTTTAAACAAAAAGAAGATGAACTGACGAAGGAGCAGCTGTACGTCCAGCAAAAAGACGCCACTATTGCCAATTTGGAGAGATATGTTAATGCGATGCAAAATAACATACGCGCTGAACAGCCGCCGCAGAGAAGCGAGTTTCTGC
>NIUQ01004315.1:0-14136 GCA_002796945.1 Plectus sambesii
GTGACCGCCTCCACCTCCGCCCATGATCATTGCCCGGCCTTCGTCGTCGAATCGCAGTGCGCCTGAATCAGTACATCAATATAGCACACCGTAACCCCAATCAAGGCTTCAGAAAAGAAGCTAATGGAATAGGCTTTATAATACAGTCGAAACCGGATAAGTGCAACAATTTTCGATGCTTTTCTAAGCCCGCATTTTTTTCGCCCTATGTTGTATATGTCGTGTGCCTTGGAGCGACCCTATGTTAAACCCGGCTGCGTCGCACTACATGCCGCTTCAAGGGCTTGTGCCTTGGAGTGACCTACGTCATAGAACTGTAGTGCGACGCAGCCGGTTGCTCCAAGGCCCGGGTCGCTCCAAGGCACACGACATATNCCCTATGTTAAACCCGGCTGCGTCGCACTACATGCCGCTTCAAGGGCTTGTGCCTTGGAGTGACCTACGTCATAGAACTGTAGTGCGACGCAGCCGGTTGCTCCAAGGCACGGGTCGCTCCAAGGCACACGACATATACATGATCAAAAATCGGATACGTGCAACCATTTTTTCGTGCCCGGTCGAGTTGCACTTATCCGGTTTTGACTATAGATGGAGAATAACGGCGCAAAACATTTCCTTTTAAAAGTGCGGATGTGTGATCTGAACAAGGGAATATTTAACTTTGCATACGAGATAATACATGTTATTTTATGGCTAAACACGACTTTAAAGCCAAAGCAAACCGACTAACCGGAAGCCTCAGCTTCAGCCATTTCCTTGAGGACCTTGCGCTCGATGTTAGGCGGCACTTGGACGTAAGCGGCGGCGGGGATGGAAGCCTTGGCGAGCTGCTTGATGTACTGCTCGGCCTTGCAGGCCTGCTCCATACCCGGGAACAGATTCTCATAGCGCACGGGGTCGGCCAAGCTGTCGCCCAAATTCTGCAACGCAAACAATATTTTCAATGTCCGGTAGATTTTATTTTTTAGCTTTCCCATTCAAATTTTGCCCCATTATCTTTACCACCACCAATATCGTCAAATATAGCTTTTAAAAAATTCAACGCAATCACAATGTTTAGATCAGTAGTAAGAAACTGAGCTAAACACCGTATTTGGCAACGCTCGCTTTTCCGTGCTGGAACACCGTGTCTCACCGAGAATTATAGTCGTTTTTGATCTTTAGGTACGCCAAGTGATAGAGAAGCACTACCGACTTTCGAAGTGGTTTGTCTTATTCAAAGTCTTCTTGTTACTGATGGGGAACATTTTGGCTTTAGAGTTGCACGTTTCAGGCATCCCACACTTATCCTTTTCAGACGTACTTTGCCCTCTTACTTCGCTTCTTCTCGATCAATTTTAAACAAACATAACCTCAAACTACAAACCGAAAAGCCACGTGGGTCTATTGCCAATTAAAAACATTTATTCTCCGGCCAAGGATTGCTGAGAAAATAATCATTTACAAGAAGCCGTCTAATGTTCGATGAAGCCTGAACGTCCTTTCATAATCAACATGTTTAATGGCCCACGCGCGGGTTTCTTATGGCAAAAAGCGAAGATATGAGACATTTCCGCTATCAACTACCGTAAAGCGCTGTTATACACAACGCACTTTAACAGCGATACCTTTTCCGAAGCAAAGAGGACACTCTGAAGTCATTTCGATACGAAAAAATGATCAGAAAAGGAGAATAAATCAATTATTAAAATGTCCCTTTTAATTTTAATAAACGTGCTCTTTGAATTAGAAAGTACCGTAAATCCTCTAATAATCGCCCTGGGCGATTATTATTTCAATCGATGTTTGAATGACGTGCTCGTTGGAGAAAGGGCATCTATTTTTTTCAACCATCATTTAATCTTATAAAAACGCTCATAAATGAAAAGATTACGCGTTATCCGTAGTCGAATTTGAATAGGAATTCAGTGTTGAATTACACTGCACAGGCGTTTAATGTTTTGATCACTCTGAAGTTGGGCGATTATTGGAGGGTGGGCGATTATTAGAGGATTTACGGTATACTAATTAAAGTAGAAGCGAAATAAAAACGAACCCGATCGCTGGTTTTCCGAACCGAGTTGGCCTTTTCCTTCCAAAGTGAGACGACTCGCGCCACCTGGCTGGGGCAGTAAGTGCGCGCGAAGAAGGCGGCTTCGGGGAGCCGACCAGTCTCGATAAGGACGTCGAGACAGCGGTCGACGTCGCCGAGGAGGAGGTTGGAGACGAAGGACACGTTGTTCTGCCCGCCCGTCGTCGATTCCTGCGCGAGTTTGTTCAGCAAATGGGCCGAACCCGCGCTCGTCGCCAGAAGGAGAAGACCGCCGTAGTCGTGCGCGCGCCCCAGGCACTCGCCCGCCAGCAACAGCTCGCTCTTCTGTGTCGCCGCCTGAAATAGGGAAAGCATTACTCAGTTAATACGCTTACTATGTGAATCTTCATAATTCGTTACTCTTGCATCAGATACCATTACCGCTTTAAGAAGGACGAGTTTTAAACCAAACAGAACGTTTTCCAAATCAAAGAGGACATATCCCATATAGACATAACTTTGAAAACGTCCTTTTGAAGTGAAATGTGTCCTAATAAAAGTGGAAACGGTATATTGAAATCCGCAGTTACCTGAGACAATTGTCGCCACTTCTCCTCGCTGTCGGCCTCAACGGCGAGGTCGTACGCGGTCTTGAGCTCTCCTAGAGCCAGCGCCAACTCGAAGCGATGCTCGGGATCCTGGCTCACTGCCAACGCCTGCTTCTTGAAGCCCTGTTTCTCCAGGAAGTGCGCCACGCGTGTGCGCTGATCGCGCGGAATCGTCGGCAACACCTGCAACGAATCAGATAGAGTACAAATTATTTATAACAGCCACGTTTGGTCTGCCCCAAATCTTTTGCCCTTTCTATTTCGTAAGGGCAAAAACAGCAATAGTTTATGCGGATTTAAATCTGTCGACCTCCAATTACCGGTAAACAATTGGTATATCTTCTCCAAATTGATAAAGGCATTTTCCAAATCAAAGAGGCTACTTTCTTAATCAAAAATAACACTTTCCATATCAATTTGACTTGGAAAGTGAACGTAGGCTTGAGGAAATTAAACGTAAAAGCTAAGAATAACCATGAATGAACGGTGTAATGTTACTATATAATTGAAATACTATAAATGACAGTAACAATCAAAATTACTCATTTTGGCTCAATTGCGAAACATAAAAATTTAGAGCATATATTAAGCATAAACGTAAAAGGATTATAAAGTTTATCTCGCTCTCCTTTACTAAACGCCAGCAATCGCGCAGCTGCCAAGAGCACATCAACAACCGACCTTGTCAGCAGTGTCAAAGTCGCGACGCATGACGGCGGTCTGGTACTCGAGCACAGAGAGCAACAGCTGGTAGGAGACGACATTGTGATCTTTGTCGCAGGCGTAGAGACGGCTGTCCTTAGGGATGTACCCGAGGAGGTAGAGGGGCCGATCCAAGTGGGCGATGGTGACGATCTCGCCGCCGACGTAGTAGTTGAGTCGGTTCGTGGCCGTTGTGAAGATGAAACAATCGCCGATCCACAAAGCCGTCTTGACGCTCTCAGCTTGCTCTCCTGCAAACACACCGCACAATGTCAAAGGTGAAATGATATCCTTTCCTCCAACCATATTGAGCGTTATTATGCTTAATATCCTGGTTTGCGACGTATAGTCAATATTATTCGATCGGTAACAAGGAATCGAGCCAGACTCCATTGTTGGCTAAGATGAGATTGCTTTTCAATGTGCTTTTTGAATTGTTCGAAAAAAACACTATTTTACTAAGATTAAAATAGAAAAAGAGCTATTCGTATATTGGCTTTCGCGTGCGCAAAATACATAGAAAGAAGCGCTACTGACTTTCGCAGCAGTTTGCCTTATTCAATCTACGATTCATTCTTACTGATCGGCAAATTTAGACTATCTTCTCCTCTACTAACTAAAATTCTGCGTATAAGACTCAAATTGCTGCTCACCAATCACATCGAATGCGTCCTCAATGCCATCTTCAGTGATTTGGTCGCCGGTCGCTTTTGCCACAACTTCTGGCTTGTAGCGCAAGATGAAGAAAGATTCGTCTCCGGCGATGGTGACGAGCTCGCCGCTGTCGGACCAGAACACGTTCTTGGCGGCCATTTCGATCCGCCGGATGAGCTGCGTCGTCTCCCAGTCGTAGAAGCAGAGCGCCGAAGACGAGCGCGCCGCCAGCAACGCCCCTCCGTGGATTCCGTCCATTGTCACGTCCGGACGCATCGTTTTCACTTCCTGCAAGCATTAATTTTAACACATTGACGACAATACGACCCACCGGTAGGTCGTACGCGTTTGTTCGCGTGGGACCAAACGACCCACCGGTGGGTCGTACGCGTTTTAACTGGCTTTTTCTGCGCTTTTAATAATTCACCGCGATTTTTTGCAATTAATCGATAATAGTCCCCCCATAATGCTGTAAACTTGGGACTACCATTTGGGGCAATAGGACTCAATGGTGGGTCGTACGCAAAGAAAAGAAAAATTGTGTCTGTCCCATGCGCGAAAAAACGAAAAACGTGCATTGTCGTCAATGTGTTAAACAACGAATACACTTCTTCAATAAATTCGCCTATTCTTACTAGCAGGGATTCATCTTCCGCGAGGTTTAAAGGGCGACACACAGCGATGATCAAGTCATTAAATAAGAAAAACTGGATCACGTTAAGTTTTCTGCCAGAATACTACATTTTCAGTTGCAATGTATCGCGTATAGGTACAAAGTTAGTTGAATTTCTGCTTCAAGCTTTGCTTGTGGCATTAAACAACATTGCATTCACCTTTGCAGCGTTTGCAACGATGCAATGACGTCGTTCAAATAATTAATTATCTCGAAAAGAAAACTCTCCGCAGGGCAATATACCCTAATAAGCAAAGCATCAATCTTCTCCTCAATTACAAGTAACACTAAGTTTTCGCAAATCAACAAATATAGCGAGACGGACATACGCGCTGGACGTAAAAAAACGTCTTGCGCGGCAAAAAAACAAGATATAACCTTGAAGTTCTTGAAGAGCTTGATGCTAGTGGCGGATTCGCGGACGGCGTAAACGCTAGGATCGGCGGCCCAGACGAACTCGAGACCGGCGCCATAGGCCTTGTTGCGGAGGGCCATAGAGGTGTAGATGATGTACTCGCCGTCGCCGCACGCCACGACGAAGCGACCGTTGGAGGAGTGCTGCAGCGTCTGAGGGTAGATCTCGCACGCGCCCATGTCCTTGATCGACAGTGGCAAACGCTCGCCGTCTGAATGACAATATTTAATATTTTGGTTTAAAGGGCAACTTCGGCAATGTTCAGCTGAAAGAAATCTACTGTATATTGTTTTTAGCTACTTATGACAAGCTAGAGGCGAATCATGTCGTCAAATAGTGTGACTAATTTAATACTAAGCTGCTTGTTATATGTAGATGAACACAAAATACGCTTCATTCCTTTCAATTAGAAGTGAGTGGAGTTAATTTAAAGAAAAATAACGGTCACTCCCATTTGAAAGGACTGTACAATATATTGCTTACAACTACCTATGACAAGCTATTTAGCGGTAAGAAAATTCAAATTAAAAAGTTATTACACATAGCCAGCTTGTCATACATAGCTGAAAAACAACACACCGCACATCCCTATTAACAGCTTTCCTCTATAAAGACTTCTAATCCCAACTGACCGCCAATTTCATCCCCTCCATCCTGCAACGTCTTGAGGTTGGCCTGCTGAACCTCGCTGTGCTTGGCCCAGAGGATCTTTCCGCTGGCGTCCATGGAGACGGCGGGTTCCTCGCGTCCTAACTTGATGATGACGGAGCCCTCGTCGTAGCCGATGGCGATGGTGTTTGTGCCGCGCTGCGCCGAGATGCACCACACGCGCTCCAGACCGTAGTTCAGCGTAGTCTCCAGGCTGAAGAGAATGTTCTACATCACTAAGCCTAAGCGTTTCGCGAACCGACATACAGCAAAATCGCTACATGTTTTTTAAAAACGTTTCCCGTCAATGCATTATCGCATCCAAAGAGTGCTTCATTATTATGTTAATAATTTGGGTTCGATCAAATATTCTCAACTTGAAGACAATCCCAAAATCCACGTTCAAAAGGCGCCGGAAAAAAAATCGTGAACGAACCGATAAGTGTTGGCGTGCCACAACCGCACAGTGGAATCCTCGGAACCGGTCAGGATAATGGGCAATTCTGGATGGAAGCAGACGGCCGAGACATTCTGGGCGTGTCCATCCAGAGTGGCCACACACGTTTTATTCTGGTAGTCCCAAATCTTCACCAGGCGATCGTCCGCGCCCGAAATGAGGTACGGCTTGTCGCCTCCATGGTAATAATCCACGCAGTTCACCTGAAACGATACACAATTGTGGCGCGATATTACAGAAACTCCTTTCCTTATATCCCACACAATTCGCTGCATGTTGATCAAATTACCCATCAACAAACAGTTACTAGGCAAAACTTACTGATCTATTTAGAGTATGATATTTAGGGCAGAACACAAATTTATTGCGTTTATGTAACATAATCAAAAAACATAACACCCAGAAATAAACCGCTCACCCCCTTCTCGTGTCCTTCGAGCGTGAAGTTGGGCGTGGTGCTTCCAAACTGCCACACTTTGATAGTACGATCGAGAGATGCAGTGGCGAAAGTATTGTTGTCCTTGGGGTTAACCACTAGCTGCATAACGTAATGCGTGTGACCTGAAGCGAAGGTTAAAATTGGTCGACGTATTCGTATATGAAATGAATTTTATAGATTTCCGTTTAATAAAGAAGATACGTATAGCGAAATAAAGTGCAGCTATTCTTGACTTCATTTATTGTACTCAACGAGCCTTTTGGAATTTTCGAGGCGAAATTGCGTGTCCCTCGTTGTTCCAGCTACCAGAAAACAATAAGGCGTACTCGTTATACAGTCAACTGCGTTTATAACGCCTAGCTCTATAACGTCGCTGGCTTTATAACGTCGGTTCTTGGCTGGTCCCGTGTACTATGTTTTGTTCAGGGCTAACTGCCTCTATAACGTCGCTGTCTTTATAACGTCGGTCTTTGGCCGGTCCCTTGACCGACGTTATAAAAGCAGTTGAATGTAGAATAAATGTTGCCAGAATACTTTTCCGAGCCGCCTCACCGACTCTTTCTGCCGTTGAAGTTAAATGCGAAGAAAAATGCAATCAAACTTTTTCGATCAGAAACATGAAATCTCGCCAAGCACCGTAATTGGCAGAGATGAGCTCACTTTTCGATGCTCGAATACAATTTTTCGACCAAGAATGATAATCATTTCTCAGTTTTTATGTGCGTGAATACATAAAATGCCGCGTTATCGACTTTCAAAGCAGCTAGTCTTATTCAGTCTAAGATTTCTTCTTACTGATCGGCAAATTTTTAGTTATTTTTGAGAGCGTTTTGCATCATATTTTGTCGTCACTTTTGCATTCTATTAGAACGCAAAAGTGACGAAGAGATTGAATACAAAGTAGCGAATCAAGATGAAAATCGTCATAAAGTTTCAACATTCATAAAAAAATCAGGCGTTTTCATTCAGCACCCTTCAACTTAAACTGAACTTGACGCAATTATGAAGTATAGCCCTTAACTACGACTTTTACTACTGTAGGGGTAGAAATATTGGGTGGTACTTAATTTGGGTGACTGATCGGTCTGAATCAGTGATAATTGAAAGACATTGATGATTGGACTGTATTGGGTGGTATTTAATTTGGGTGGTCGGCCAAACCACTCAATTCACCCAAATTAAGTACCACCCAATAATTTATACCCCTACAGTAGTCTCTGATGCTTTAGACAGTGCACTATCGCTTTGTCTCACAACAGCAATAGGAATAAAAGCTGTCATCCACTCAGATTTTGATCAAATTGCAGTTGTACAGGTCTATTGAGAGTACATGTTCCCTCATTTCTCTACGGCGCTGTTCATTTTCCCATTTTGAGAGCAAGTTTAACTTGAATAGCGCTTTTCCAATTCAACATCAATCAAATAAATCAGAATTTCGTGGACCTGAGCGTCAGCCATGCCATTTATCAGATCGCACCAATTTTGTCTATCATAAATGCAAAGTCAGTCCCTCACAATCTTATTGATCGACCAGATCTTTAAGGCTGCTGCTACTTTCTCTATCAAGTTTGAGCACATTAGTTCGAGAATGCAATGTTCTTTTCCACACATGTGATGACACTTTTAGAGCAATTAAAGCACTTTCAATTGGTTCACGACTTCTACTTTCGATAAACTGATGCACATGGCATAATCAAATTGATTCATGAAGCTGTCAACTCCGCAGGGATAGTCGTTTGACAGGCATTTCTCAGTTAGCAGCTATCCATTCTTGATGCGACAGTGACTAATCGACTAGATTTGCATTATTTTTAGCATTTAGCATTCGCATGGTTGCGACTCTTTGCGAAGGTGAGCAAAATTCTTTATTATTCACAAAACTACAATTTTCGTTAACAAAATGATAGCAGAATCGAGCGAGAGGTATTCAGCTTATTTCCAATTTTTTGCAATAGATCTTCTCTTATTAGTTTTCTGATTGATCGTTACACTTTTGAGACAGGTTCACTTATGAGACAGGTTCGCTTTTGAGACAGTTTCAGTTTGGTACGTTTGACTATAATGGCACTTTTTTTTTAATGGCAAGAGAGCGCGCGAGCGGAGAGCGAGAAAGAAAGACATACAGGGAGAGAACGCGCACACGAGCGAGATGAAGGTAGCAAATGAATGCAACAAACGGCAGCACGCCGTGACCCATGCCTGCCACGTGATTGGCTCCAAAATTTGCATAATCGATAATGCGCCGCATGCCAGGAGCTCGATTGCAATAAATCGATTAAAATGCACAGCGAGAGGCGTTGTGCGTTGTAATAACAATTGCAAGCCAAGGTGCATACCACCGTGGCCGGAACTTATGTCGTATGCCTTGGAGCGACCCGTGCCTTGGAGCGACCCTATGTTAAACCCGGCTGCGTCGCACTACAGGTCGCTTCAAGGGCTTGTACCTTGGAGTGACCTACGTCATAGAACTGTAGTGCGACGCAGCCGGTCGCTCCAAGGCACGGGTCCAAGGCATACGACACTTACACCCCACCAATTTCAAACTGTTGCCTGATTGCGTTAAATGAAGTAAATGATTTCAATGCTCACCGTGTGCATTGGCTGCGACGCACACGGTGAGTGTTAAAATCATTTACTGTACTTAGCGCTCGTCAAGGGAAGAATTACGGTTAGTGGGGTGTAAGTTCCGGGCACCGCATACCACATGTCCGCGAGGGCGCGCGAGGGTCTCTCCAATAATTGATTTTACTACGTAACGAATAATTTTGGCAACTCGTAACTACACTAAGCGTTAATTTATCAAGTGCGGGATAAATTGTGCGCTTGCAAATAACAACAATACGAACTGAGAAAGATCGAATAGAGCCCCTCTCAAGGCAGTTTGAGCCTCTGAGAATTCTATTTCATTACATACAAAGTCTTACTTGTAGTTACGCAAAGCTGTTTCGTCTCCAAAAGTCAAGTCCCTCGACGACAAACTAACGACCAACCGCTACTTACAGTACATATTGCTTTCGCTTCGAGACATAATCACGCTGTTAGCGCTGTCGCTAAGAAAAGACTGATTGCAATCACCATCTTCAATCATTCAAGCGAAAATTAATGCAGAACTGTGCGAAACAATCAGAACTAACGTTCCATGCAACTCCGCTCTTTCAACTCTCGAAATGAAAAAATCGCAAAGAGAAAACGTCAAAACCGTGATTTTCGACTCGAATTTCCCTTCGAATAAGGGGCGAACGATAAAAACGAATGCTTCCATTCGCATCAGCGACCCCGATAACCTCGCGAGCCGATCACTTTTAGCGCCTGCGAACGTCTGCTTCCATGCGAAAACATTGTGCTACTTACTCGTACACCTCACTTTCGCGCGATGAGAAGAAGGCTCGCGCGGAGCGCGAGAAAAAGCCTGACAAGAGACAAAACAAGAAAAGATACACAAGTAGACGGGAAATCACAAGACACTAACACTGTTTACGATAATGCAAAATGTATGGTACATACCAGGAAGAACATCGCAAAATAAACAAGACTAATCATAAAGGCCACGGATGTTCTCAAAAGACGAGTCTTTAAGTATCCTAAAGCGATCCCCATTTTCCAGTCACAGCGGTGAACGGGGCACGAGTTGTGAGTAGCAGTCCATTGGCCAACACAGAGAAAACAACCAATGAGATTTTCACACGTCTTGCAAATCGTTGGCTCACGGCTAACCTCCATACAAACAGAACAGCGTAGAATTTCTTTCAGCGACGAATGAATGGCGTCAAGCGAATCCTGGCTGGCTAAAAGTTAATTCGCGGTTTTATTATATTTGCTATATCAGAAAATTGAGATAATAAAATATACCTCTTTGCTGATGGTCCTGATCGCGACGCATTTTCTTGGCAGCCTCTTTTGCAATCGCCTGCTCGCTTAGACGGCGTTTGCGAGTAGCGGAAGAACAAGGGACATTCTCATAGCTTGAATCCTCACTAGACTCAACACCCGCAGCTTGGGACGTGGCCTTCTTCACGGCGAAGTAGCGGGAGGCGTTGCCCGCCTGCTTCTGGCCGAAATACCAAAAAGCTGGTTCTAAAACATGGGTATGAATGTGACATAAGGGGATTAGGTGAATTAAAAATATTAAATGTCATACTGAGAAAAGTACGAAATGATATAGTAAGAATTAGCAGCTCGTTTCAAATCTAGATTACTTCATAGTTTTTGTCTATTTATTTCCGTATCGACCTGACATTTATCTTAAATGAGCCTTGGTTGCAGATATTTCATTATTTTCGAGCTACAGTTAATTAAAGTAAATAGGAAAGAGCTAGTAATCTTTCACACAGAACTTTTGAGTCTTCAGGTGATGATTGTTACAATTCGTTCGTCGTAGTAACCGCCTGACACTATATTAAGCAGTCATTTGACGTTGATTGAGTCTTAACACGATGCTTTCTACAGTAAGATGGCGGGTTCGTTAGCGTGCATTTTTGTTTCTTCATTTTCAGCTACACAGAAATTCGATCGAACGCTCGCTGTGGGCATTATTTCTCTCTGTAGAATAGCAGAGTTGAAGAATGCCTCCTCCTTCGAGTTCGAGAGTTTGCGCTTCTTGCGACTTGGCTAAGAAAAATGGCGACAACAAGCTCAAAGAGTGTTTCAGCTGTTCTCGTCAGTGTAAGATAAAACGCGATTTTCTTTTAAAAGGATTTTATAGTTACCCATGATTGCTTACGTTCCTCATTTTGCACGCAATTGTTGAAAAAATTTAAAGTCTACTATGATGGTGAAGTTATGGACCAATGGATCATTGATCCTGTACCATTAAATAATTTTCGGTTCAGGAAACAGTTAACTGTTATCCACCATAATTTACTTATTCTAAACTTAATCAGCATTCTTCTATTACTTAACGTTAATACAGAAAGTTGTTAGTCATCAAACAGAAGCGCTCTCTTCCTTCTGCTTGGCATAAGCGTATAAATGATATTTTTAGTAATTGAATAATGAGCATATTTTAAGATCATTTGCGGGCATGTCTGAACGCGTCAGAGAGTCGCGCCGCTGTGGTGGAGGACAGACCGGACTGGGCGTGTCCCGACTGCGTTTTGTGCGAATTATGCAGGAAAGCTGGCAAAGACGTAGATTTCTTCCATCTGTTGTTTTTTTGTTCTATTCACTAAAGTATTTCAGAATTCGATGTTATTATGCGACGGCTGCGATCGCGGCTACCACAGTTACTGCATGTCGGATTCTACTTCTATCGATGACCCGAGATGGCTCTGTCCATTGTGTGTTAGAAGGTTGAATATTTAAATAATTTTTAAGGCATAATTTCGTTGCAGTGTTAATGTAATTCTGGCAAATTTCACGGAAAATTATCTTTTTGTTCGTGTGTTATACATTATTGTCATAATGCATATAGATTTGGCCAGAATTATTTCACCAGTACATCTATATTACGTGCTTTGATTCTCTCGATTCCCATTTAAATGCTTATATTTTCAGCAGGACGGCGAGGAAGAGAAAGCATTCTGAATCGATGCAATCGCCATCCAAGTCTTCATTGAGCGCATCGCCGACGAAACGGTCACCGTTGAAGACAGTGGAAACTAAGACAACGGGAACTCCATCGCCAATAAAGAAGTCGCCATCGAAGACGGTGGAAACGAAGGCGATGATTGAGCGGCGGGCGCTGAACAAGCGCCTTGCCGAACAGCGCAGCCCGCGCCGCTCGACCGGCAGCGCTGAGGAAGAAGGTCCCGCCTACGAACTGCACGAGCTCGCCCTTCCCGACGACTTGGCTCTGTTTCAGGAAGCCCAGAAACGCCTCGCCGCTGATAATGTAATCTTTGTTTCCTTTTTTCTGGGATATTTTATATGAAGGTATACACGCTCTAGTGTGCGGTCTAATTCGATACTTATCGTGTCAGCGCGGCTTGAAGAAAAAATCAGCTAGTTGATACAATGATACATATTTCTTCTTTAAATTGGTCACTTCAAATCATATTAAATACTGTTGGATTCGTTTCAAAGAAAAGTGCTCGATTTGAACTGAAGCCTACAGTTTGATTTGGAAAGTGTCTAATTCAATGTGAAAATGGTAAGTAACGAAGTTATTGCAGAAGCGAGAAGCGGTAATGAGCCCAAAAACGGAAAAGCAGATCTGTTGGGTGCAAATCGGCGACAAGGAGCTGCGTGCGTGGTATCCTTCGCCTTATCCCGACGCCCTCGCCCACTCCTACAGAGTCTACGTTTGCGAATTCTGCCTCAAGTGCATACTCACTCCGACGCTGCTACGCAGACATACGGTCTGTTGAGTAATTTCCATTGATTTTACTCGCAATTTATTTCTTTAAATACGGCAAATGAATTGCGCCAATTGCTTGAAACATTTCATACCATATGATTTATATTTTTCTTCATATTTAAATCAGAAATCAGTTGCGATTCTTGTCAGAAAAAGTTTTTTCATCAAGCAAAGTGTCGCCTTCGTGAATGTATCTTGATCGGCTTTTGTTTATATCTCACCATTTATCTTCTTGATTGAGAAATGTTAGTATATTCGCGTTAATTGCAGGCCAAGTGTCCCTGGCGCCATCCGCCCGGCAATGAGATCTACCGCGATGGAAACATTTCCTTTTGGGAGGTCGACGGCAAGCTGTCCAAGGTTGGTGTTGTTATAACAACTTCTCGTGCAGGACTGGCAATTATCCCAGTTCGTTTAGGTTTACTGTCAGAATCTCTGCCTCTTGGCAAAGCTCTTTCTCGACCATAAGACGCTCTACTTCGACGTCGAACCGTTTCTCTTCTACATCATGACGGAAACTTCGGCAACAGGGTGAGTCTTTCCATGGCGACCATTTAAAAATCAGAGATAAACTCCTCAAGGCATCACTCTCTCAGTCGAAAAACAATTTCTTTGCTTAGAATTATAATCGATTCTTAATTTATTCCCACAATAAATAGTGAATTGATGGATTGTGAACATTTGACGAGAGTTCTCCCGGTGTAAATCACCATGTCTATCTTTAATGATGAAAGTTTTAAGATTGTATTCAATTCTTATACATTTTCTTTTTCAGATGCCACATGGTCGGCTACTTTTCAAAGGTAAATTGGGAAAACCGCCATCAGCAGTTCTTCGATTGACTGTTTTAGGAGAAGGAATCACTGATGAACTGTAACTTGAGCTGTCTGCTGACTGTTCCATCGTTTCAACGCAAAGGATACGGCCGCCTGTTAATCGACTTCAGTATGTCATTCAATTCTTCCGTAGCAGAAAATGCCTTATCGTTATTAACTAGGCTCTCTTTATAAATGAGTGTTGTCTCGATATGCGTTCGACGGCTTAAAATTCGAATTTCGCATTCGTTTTCTGCCAATGCAGGCTTTAATCGGTCAAAATATGCGAATAAGGTGAATTCCTCGAATGGTTCCGCTTCGATCAAAGAGATCAAATATTACAGTTGAGTTTGCGTGACGCAGTGAGAATTGAGTTTATTATTTTGGTGGACATAATCGCTGTTTGCGCAGGTTATTTG
>NIUQ01004316.1:0-14145 GCA_002796945.1 Plectus sambesii
GTATCAGACGGAGTAGGTGGGACTCCACCGGAGTCCGTGTCTTGACCAGAACCTTCGTGAACGGTTAGGTCAAGATCGGGCGGAAGCAGTTGCGCGCTTACTGGAATTATAATCAATTCACACACTTCTCACATCAGTTATTTGGTTACGTATCGAATTTTTAAATTGATGCATTATTTAATACAGAGTAGCAAATAAAGTTAAGCGAGTTAATTGTGCTAATTGTATTAAGAGATAAACTGAGCTATTGATTAGTAATTTTATTGTAAAGGTAAAAAAGTTCATAATGAAGTCTGAAAGATGAATATCTTTAAGCTAAACGTAAAACACATCTTAAAATAATAATAAGTCAAATGAAACCAGTTTTTGAGTTAGGCATGGCAAATTAACTTAATCGAGTTTTTAACTCAGTTCACATTTCTTTATAGAGCTAACAAAATCGGTTACTTTTCCTTCATTTGACAACACAAGTAGTACAACATATTTGTGAGTTTACATTCTGATCGATATGATAATCTTTTAATTCGCTCAATCACTGTTCATTTGATTACCATATATAAATATTATATTTTATTTGGTTATAATAAATGACGAATGAGTCGTTCTAACAATTAGTTTAAAAAATAATAGTATACTTCATCTATAGGGTTCAATAAATTACCTGCAGTAAACAGAAGCAATGCTGATAAAATTCGCATGCTTGATGAGACTGACAGATCTTGTTTGACCGACCAAATCTGAAACGGACCGTTATTGCAATATTTTTGAGTGCTTTGCTGAACTATAATTATCCAAAATATGTTGAATAATCATTCCTACATTCTTGACAGTAAATGGTCCATATTGATGACGGTAATAAATTCTCCAGCGTGCGAACAGTTTTACACTTTTACCTCCCTACGCACCCTACTCTACCTATTTAACAGCACTGCCAAGCACCAAAGGGACCCCAGATGAATTAGCGTTTCATTTATTCAATACGCTCAGGGGACGATCAAGGGACACTAAACGAGCGTAAGTAAGAATGAGAGTGGGAGGGAGAGAGAGAGAGCGATAAAGTTGGCGATGAGATAATTCGGGCGAATGCAAATGGTTCAGCTCGGGGTCGCAGGTCGCGAATCTGTCACGGCAGGGACGCGACACAGAAACAAAACAGCAGCGCGCCGGCCAACCCAAGGCCAATCACCGGCAATTCTTCCTGGCGACTGAGTAACTCCTAGTGCCGCCATTACATCTGTCAGTAATAGAAATAGAAATGCGCAATTGATTGAAGAAATGATAAATGTAATAATGTAACGAAACCGAAAGCTGAAAAGCGAAAAGCTCTATCTTAAATCTTTATGTAACTATCGTTATGCATGTGACCATTCTTTCTACGCTTCTCTGACTCTTTTGGGGAGATTTCTCACACACATGAAGTAGGAGACTGAAGTCGCAGAATAGTAAGCCGCTCGTCTATTTTTCGATTGACTCCTCTGAGTTTGTTGAACACTACTTATACGCAAAGGGCCTCTGCTTGATCATTCGTAAGAAAGGAGTCTCTTGGGCCACTGGCCATTTATAATTGCTCACCCACTTTTAAAGTAGGAAACGTTAACTGCATATAAGCCTAAGCGAAAGCAATAGTTGGGGCTACGAAATAGTTCCTCATAATATTGAAAGTTAAATTTGTCGTCGCAGCGTTGATGTTCTTTCCATGGCAGTACCTTTCTCCTTAAGAAGGACCTTGACACATTCGGCCTTCAAACATTTTGATGACACGCGTCGTTAGTTGCGCGCGCGGGGCGTGGATGATGAACAACTTAAAGGTCATTTGACAATTCCAGCGTACTTTTATGTAAATAAACCTATACATTCGCAACATTACTTTGGGCCGCTAGGGGCCGCTTTCATAGCACTTATTAAACTAAACATTTAATGAAGAGAATCATTAATCAAGTGAGTGAAAACACAACTGCTCCTTAGCAAACAGCAACGCATTTATCAATTTTATTTCGGAAGTAACCGCTATTGCAACCGCAACGAGTAATCTTCGGGCATTGAATTGAGCACGTCTTGACGCTTTTGTCGCAGTACTGATCGCAAACGAGGCATAACTTTTCTTCTTCATTTTCGCCGCACGTTGCTAAAATTTCAATCATTATTGCTTTAATTATATTAAGTTTCGAGCAAGCTTCCTGGATGACATTCGTTAATCTTTAGTGAAACCAACTTTTGACGCCGTTATGGGATTTTTGTTATCTGTCCCCTGGATTTGAGATGGAATACACAACCAGATGAGGTACACATAAGATCGGATAAATTACGTTCGAATTGCTTCATCAGGGATAGTTTTAGTTATTTATTGTTCATATGACAAATGGGTGATGGTAGTCGGTGTTTCAATGTTTGCCTCTGAAGTCGAACATCTCCGACCATCATGTACATCTTAGGTTGTCAACAGGTGTGCTTTTATGAGTGAGTATATTGTAACGAGCAAGCGAAGACACGGAATATTCCTTCTCTGATAGACTTTCCAGTAAAATCAATCGTGGGAAAGGAGGCATAGATATCGCAGGATTCATCCTGACATAATGCCCCATGGGTCTATTGTGCGTGAAGCAATGCTTTATTGCATGTTAATTCAGAATTATTAGCCGGTCCACAAATAAATAAATCAAATACAGTAGTGTAAGAAAGAATTGCTCAATAACAAAACTACAACGTACGGCATATCATTTTCTGCACACGACATCCATTACTGTCATATGAAGTTTCGTAGCTGCAGCCGCTGGGGAGCGGCGTTGGTGGGACATAGGGACACGACGGTGGAGAAGTCGAGGGCGGACCAACCGAGGGCGGACCAACCGAAGGCGGGCCAGCTGAAGGCGGGCCTACAGGATCTATATGGGGTTGACATTGTCCATTTCTGCAGACGAGGCCGTACCCGCATTGCTTCCCTGCGCATGCTGAAATCGTTTTTCGTATTACATTCTCTGTAGTACAGTTGTAATAGAACGATAGTGTCAGTAATTCTGCTCTCAAGTTATTACAGAAAACAGCTTTCTTTTAAAACTTTTTAAAACTTGAGCTATCACAATTTTGCAGAAATATACAGCTATTAACGAAATGTAGAGTTTTTTAAATGCATCGAACAAATCTGCAATACTTAAGATTTCACATTCGATTGACAAGGGTAGAGATAGTTTGAGTAATTGTTGTACACTAACAACTTTAACAACAATTGCAGTAAGTAGCCCGTGCCTACAATTTATACTGAAGTCACTAATGAATTTTAAGGCAGACAATAACAAATGCGGGAATTACACTTACGATCGTCGTTCGGACAGACGAGCTTCTGCACTCTACAGCCGTTACTATCTACTGACGCCTGGAACATGCAGCCTTCTGGCAATGGTGGCAGCGAGGGCAGCGGGCACTGCGTCGGCGTGGTGACGCATTTGCCATTGCTGCACGTTTGCCCGTAAGGGCACTGCATGTAGCCGCATGCTGAAAAGATTGCTTTGCTTGCATTTTTTCGTGCGCAAGTCGCAAAAACTGAAGCCTAAGGGTAGTATGAGGGAGTTTCGTCAGTTAACACGACTTTAATCAGAGATTTAGATCTTTAGCAAACTTCAAAACCTCATTTTCGGTTAAATCTCAATCAAGGGTTGAATACAGTTGCGAACTATAAAACTGAATTGCAATTGCGGCATGTGATTAAGAAATGAAGTACTGTTCATTTATATGGGCAAGAATGCAATTTAGGGAATTTTTCTAACTTTAGGCGAGGTCATCCTCAAGCCACCTTGGTAACTACTGCCTATCTCAGATTTGACCTACTGGAGGGCAAGGGGACGACAATGGTCACCATCAACTAAAAGGTGAGAACCAAAGAGCTCACGCTGGTCCTTGTTTTAGTTCCTGCGTTGCCTTAGAAAGTGTTTCATGTCTGATCACAAGTTTTAGAAAATTAATAGAGAATCTGAAAATAAAATAAAACTTACGGTCTTCTCGTTTAACGCATTGACTTTCGGGGATGCAGCCCAAGGATCTATTGTTCGACTGGAAGATATATCCCTGACTGCACATGCACCCTCGTTGACAAGCATTATTGCACGACGAAATTATTGTGCTGCTTTGGTCGCAATAACGATAGCAGGTTCCGGAGCATTCGGCCCAGTTTGAATTGACGCCACATTGCTCTGTAAATAGGAGAATGATAGAATAATTTTATAGGTTAGTTATAAAAATAAACAAAAATGTGAAAATATCAACAAAAATCTTATCTTAGTTCTGCTGTGTTTTGAAGAGAATAATATTGTATTTTGATTTATGTTTCATTGAACTGTGGACAAAACTTGAAATTATATCATACAGCAAAACTGACCCGGTTGAGGGCAGACGAGCTTCTGCACGCGACAGCCATTACTGTCCGTTGAAACTTCATACTTGCAATTTGGTGGCAATGTAGATGACGGTGGATTATATGGACACGATACAGGAGGTTGTGTTGTGGAAGCGACTTGCGGTACGCACTGGCCATTTCTGCACACTTGCCCGTAGCTGCATCCAGTTCGAGTACAGTCTGAAATAGTTAAAATGTGAGCATACAAATATTCAAAAATTTGCCATAAGCTACTGTACTATTATATAGTTACGATATCAGCTTTATGGTTTTAAGACAGAATGAGAGTGCATATAAAAGTACAGCATTATTATGTTAAATAACAGTATTAAAAAACCTGTTATGAAACACGTACTACCGTTTCCTACAGAAGAACAGTGCTCCGGCTTTGTTAAGCATTTATATTTTTTGCCTGGATTATAATCGCTAATAAGATTTCTGAATTCACCCCCCTCGTTGTTTCGATTTTACTTTAATTTTATGCTCTGTCCAAATTTCAAATTCTTTAGGCAGTAACTTGAGCTTATCTATTTTAAGTATCAAATAGGTGGCGATAGTTACCGTTATAGCTAGGTGGCGGCGTAGGACAGCTTTCACGGCGAACGCATGTCTTGTTTGTGATGCTCACTTGGACGTAGAAGTCGTTGCAAACACAACCAGCCACGCACGCCATATTGCACACGCCGCTGCTGATCTGATCACATCGTAATGGGCAGGCAGGACCGCAGTTAGTATAGTGACTGTTTGATGGACAAGTTGGAATGTAGGTTGGTGGACACGTCTGGCACAGTGGATATCGTGTCGTAGGTTGATATGAGCCAGGCTGTTGGTAAGCCTGCGTCGAGGGTTGATATTGGGTTGGTTGTGGATTATATTGTGAGCCCTGAGTATTGCCGTAAACGCCTGTTGGTGGAGCAGTTTGGCGAAACTGCTGGCATTTGCCGGTGTTGTAGTCGCACATAGTACCAGCGGCACATACGCCGCACTGATAGGTCTGTGCGGCTGATTGTGTCAAGCACAGCTGTAACGAATTTTCACTCTTAACTTTTCACTCTGCTAAAATTGTCCGCTGAACACAATGTTAATAAAGGTCCGACGCAGGGAAAAGCTATGGGGATTCCCCCGATTTCCGAATTACCCTCTGTTCAGGTTTCAGAATACTCATTAACTTTCACATATCTCGATTGATTTTTCCTTGTTTATGAAAACTTCCCCTACTCACTGATTTTAACTCATGCCTATTATATATTTTGGCGACAATCGAACCGCAAAATGTATGCATGTTTTAAATTTAAGAAGTGGTCATTGTGAAACTGCGCAATTATTAGTGGAAATTTTCATAATATGGCATTTTTCACGAATTCCCGCACAGCACTGAACACTTAAATATTATCCATTACAATATCAGTAATTGGTTTTTTTAAAGCAGCTACTTACCGCCATCAAAGTGCCAAGAAAGATGATCGTGGCTAACATGGTCAAAGTTTTTCAGCGTCTTCAGCAATAAGCTAAAAACTGCCTGCCACTGCAGCGTAGTGGAAGCTATTAAGCAGTTCTTTATCTACTTTGCTTACCGTAGAACCAGTTCTGATCTTAGTCATTTCGGAAGTTGAGATGTTTGCCTACTGCGTGGGGAACACCAACGCAATAGCCCCCTACTCACAGAATCCTTCAACCCGCTTCTGAGTGTGTGTGCGTGTGTGTCAATGTAACACGTGAAATGTATATAATACTGAACAGAAGTGACTGTTTGCAGTCGCTGAGTTTTCACATTTTCTCGGTAAATGGAGAGTTCTCGTAATTTTTAATGGTTTGATATGATTCCATACTTTGTACTGTCCATCTGTCGATTAATTAGCATATATGAATGCACCGATAACCTGTCAGCTGCAGTGCCAATAGCAGCATAAATAAACATGTCAATACACCGACACATTATCCATCGCCCACCATATCAACTTTGCAAAGAGTACTGCATATACTCTGGCATTGATCGACAATACCGGATGTCGTGCGCAAAAACCTTTGCGTCTCTCACTATCCTGTGCTGCTGCAATAATATAAATGAACACAATAAATTTCTAGCATAACTTTAGCACATATTAAATGTATCCATCTCGGCACTTTACGGCAGTCATGGATAAAGAGCTTTTGCCTCATCTTAGGCTGACAAGAGCATAAAAATACTGCCATCTGCCGTCAAGGCTAGCTAAGGATTCCTCTAAGTCGGTATTTTTGATAAGTTAAAGTAAATCTGAAAATAACTATTTTTCGTTAGTAATTAAGACATACTTTTATTCTTTTATCACCCTTCAAGCTCACATTCCGTGAGCCCTTTTACTCCTGAGATGATTTAGTCAACTTAGAGCAGGGCTCGGAATGAAAAATTTTGAAAAAAAGAGAAAAAAAGAAAGATTTTGACACAGAAAAAAAGGACAATCGCCAAAAGACCCAAATATCTGTTTTAAACAGTGTTCGGTATGAAAAAATTTGAAAAAAGAAAGATTTTGACACAGAAAAAAAGCAAACTTTTCAAAAGACCCAAATATCTGTTAAAAATTTTGAAACAGATATTTGGGTTTTTTTCGAAAATGTCCTTCTTTTCAGTGTCAAAATTTTTAATTTTTTTCAAAATGACTTTTTTTAACAAAAATTTTGGCCTTTTTATCAAAAAAAGGACAAAAAATGACCTTTTTTTAGAAATTTTGGCGTTTTTATCAAAAAAAGGACATTTCTTTTTAAAAAGGAAATTCAAAATAAAAAAGATTTAGGGTCCCAAAAAAAGGACAAATCTTTTTAAAAAGGACAATTCCGAGCCCTGACTTAGAGTTAATGCTGATGATAGCAATAATCATAAAGTTTTATATTGATCATCAGCAATATATTCTTTTCTCATATATTTAGAGATATTCTTAATCGATATATATCAGTAATTAAAAAGCAATGCTTGATGCGCATTTAACATTATTCATACAGGAAAGAGTGTTCGTTAAAATGTTTACTTATCCAAAAGTGACGGGAATATACTCTCAGTTTGTGAAGTAATGGAAACATATCGTCGAGAAAACTTCGAACGCGCTTGATAGCATTCTTTTAGATACAATAGAAACAATAAAGACAGATGAAACATTGAAGAAGCTCGGCAACTGTAAGATCGAATTAACATGCTATTTTTACTAATTGGTGAGGTCTGTACATGTACTGATTCTCTACTGGCTTTTGGGCTGCCAGACAATCGATCCCCGGGCTGACGTCTGCGCAGGGGGTGCGGCGATTTTTGTGCAGCTTCTGGCATCGATTCTTGCATGATTCCCTGCAGCTGTAGAAAACTCTTCAACAACCCTTCCACTTAAAGAGAAGCTGCAGTTCTGTTGCAACTCAGTTTAACAAGGGGAACCTACGGTAGTCAACATGATCATCACGTTTATGCATATGACGTAAAAATGACCTGCAATTAAAATTTTACAAGCTTCGACGAATCTTGCTCTGTCTCATTGAAAGATGAGAAACAAATGTAGATCTTAGGGTTTGCGAGTTAATCAAAGTATGAATATATTCATAAATAGAGCGCATGAAAAGATAAATAGTCAAAAAGTCGTTTAGTTCTTCACATCGTACAAATATGATAATTTTACGCACTTCTTGACAGTCAACGATTTTTCCACAACTCAGAACTCGTTTCAAAGAAAAAATATGATATTCCAATTCAACATCTTTGATTGCACATACATAGCCGACTTTTAGTCTCTGTATAGTGTTCCCTTAATGGGGAAACTGGTGGAGCTGTTCGCTTCGCACATTAATTTGATAGATAATCACGCTGTGAGTGTTCATGTTAGACTACAGCAATCTGAATCAATAGATATTCATATAAAATGTTTGAGTATCCGAGCTTTTCTTTTCACAATATAAAAAATTTACCCTCTCTTACCCTTAATCTGTGGGTGTGTGGTTGATGTTCTCTTATGTCATGTAACAGCAGCGTTGTGTGCTCAAAATGACTTTAAAGTGAACGGAACCAACCGCACGCAGCGCCCACCGCTGAGAAAACATGCCACAAAAAACCTCGACACAATCACAATTGTGTGCTTAGCTTCTTGTAACAGTGCGTCTGGGGGCTGGACGACTAAAGGGCTGGCGTTTACTTGATGCTTTGACGTCAGATGCTCGCACGCGTCACTGCAAACCCAGGAGGTTCATAAAAGGTGTAGTTTTGCGGTAGAGCGCTACTGTCTGCGAGCGAAAATTTGTTAATAAGACGACTTTGAATTGGGCAGCCATCTATTTACTTCGAGCATTGTCGAGCTTATACCAAGAGACAACGTGAATGATGAAGTCTTTGATGATTATCGCTATTCTGCTGGTTTCAGGTGAGATTTTAACCGATCAATTTGTGTTATAGTTGTGTAATTGATTTTACGTAATTATTAGCAGCATCATCGCAATATAATGTGCTTTTAGATGAACGAAATTAGCTTTATGAATACTGAAAAAAGTAATATTATGCGTTCTTCATCTTTGTTTCTTGCTTTAGTTTTCCTGCTTGGAGCGCATTCTCAAACGACTACCACCACTACGCCCACAACTACAACAACAGCCACGACAAGAACCCCGAGAACTCGCACGACTACCACTATCACTACCACCACGCCTACAACTACAACCACAACAAGAACCCCGAGAACTCGCACTCCTGCTACAACAACAACTAGTACGACTACGGCAGCGACTACAACTCGTCGGAGAGATCGCGGTTAGTATATATACGTTTCTCCGCTGCTAATCACACCACGATTCCTGGTCCCAGGGTGATGAAAGACCATCAGAACAACGGGGTCTATATAATTAGTTGTTCGTTTACATAATCGAAAGCAGAGGTCACCCATAAATCTAAAGCTCAAGGACAGATACCATAGATATTAATGAGCTACTTAAAACAAGACTGTAATTAGTAGCTCAAAATTTACACTGATAAGATCCGCGGTCATCTTGTCAAACGCGGCTAGAAAATTAATTCCGCTGAGGTGGAGATTACTGTAATTCTGCTATAACATTATCTTAACTGTATGTAATTGCTTATTCAGACTGTCCCATTGGACAAGTCTTGATCAACAACAACTGCGTGTCGGCTCCACCAGGAAGCATCGCGTGCTCCGCGAGTATGCGCTGCTCAGGCAATGCCGTCTGTACCATGGTGGCGTGCACTTGTCCCACAGGCTACGCTTCTGCAGGCAACAATGCGTGCAGTCCCGGTAAATCTTTTTGTGCTCATTTTTTATATTTTATACTCTGTGTATACCGCGTATAAGAAGCCAACAGGAAATGCCGCAAAGCTAGAGTACTTTGGCAGCGGACAACTGCGAAATTGAGGGGAAATAAAAGTGCTATGTGAAATTTCGAAAATTCTTTCGAAAATAAGGGGGGATTCTGAAAATTGGGGTATTCCATTTGGTCATCTGGAGCTTTGCTCATTTAGTGAAAGTCGGCAAATTCATAGGAAACAGCAGTACATAAATGCTTATGACAGAACTGTAAGAAGTCTTCGCAATACGCAACACAATGCAACATAAAAAAGCGGTTTCTAAAAGATATTTTCAATTCTTCAGTATCATCTCCATCCTCTTGCCCTGCAAATCAAGTTCTGGTAAATGGACAGTGCCTAAACATGGTATCCGTTGGCATGCAGTGTCAAGTCGCTCAGCAATGTCAGGGCGGATCAAGTTGTCAAGCTGGAATCTGCCAATGTACACCTGGCACTACTTTCAATGGCAATACATGCGGACAGCAGCAGCCACCTTCTTGTAAAAATTTTACTATTATTAGCAATCTTCTGCCAAGTGCCACGCTCAGAATGCCTGATACCGAATGTATTCAAAAAGAAAAGCTTCGATTATGCTATCTTCCAAATTCCTCAAATTATTTACGCTCTATTCTGAATTTTGATTCAGTGTTAAATTTTTTAATCCTTCAGCCTCCTGCGCTCCCTATCAAGTTATGGCTAACGGGCAGTGCTATAATATGGCTACCGTCGGAATGCAGTGTCAAGTGAATCAGCAGTGTCAGGGTGGATCAGCCTGCCAAACTGGAACATGCCAATGTCCCTATGGATATACATTCAACGGCAATTCATGTGTCCAGCAGCAACAGCCACCAAGTAATAACCATGTCACTCTATTTGAGCAGTTTAGTGACCGTACTAACTGAAATCGATTGAATTGCGTAATATTTTTTCAAAATATTTTCGATTTCGCCGCCGTATAAGATTACAGTTATTTCAATTATTTTTGACCTTTGAAAACCAAGTCTGTAGTTTATATGAACTTGTAAGATGGCAACTTACCGGGTCTTCTCGATATTTCGCCCCGGGGCGTAATTTCGGAGTTTAAAGTGTTCGTTCGACAGCAAAAAATAGTACTGTCTGCGCTATTTTATCTCGGAATTTTCCCATAGCTAAATCAGTAAATATGCGAATAATACTGCATTTAATTGCGAATTAGCGTAAATATGGTCAATTTTCGCTGCTCCAGATTGCCTAAGTTCATGAAAAAAGTAGCTGACGGTAGTATTTCAACAATACTATGTGTCAGTACGCTTCCAGCCATTTCGCGAAATTACGCCCCGGGGCGTAATTTTGAATTTCTCGTGACCACCAAAAAGCTGCTTTTTTTCGTCATCGCCCCGGGGCGTAATCTTGATAAAACCCGGTAATTGGCAAAGTTGTGTTGCATAGACTACAAGCCTTCCAAGCAAGACTTGCAAAGCATAACTTTTTATTAGGCGCTTTATTATGGTTTGAAAAATATTCACTATCTGTTTTGATAACGATTGTTAATGTTGGACCAGTTTCAAATACTGCATATCACGCATAAAGAGCGCATACATCTGGTTATGAAACTCGGAGTAGCCATTTCACAACGGGATATACAGCAGAAAATTTTCACTTTTGTCCAGTATCCAATTGATGCACCTGAATCTTTCAAAATTCAATAAGGTGTATTAAAAGAAGAATTTTCAGCGATGAATCAGCCGACCTGCAGCAATCCCGCGATGAGGGCCGAAATGAATGGCGCGGTGGCGAAGAGCTGTGCCCAGCAGTACTGCTCTTCAGGATACCAGTGCGAATGGAATCCCAACTACGTTAACAACAATATCCGAGGCCAATACATTTGTTGCGGTGGCTCTACAGTCTTCAACCCAACGCCGGCTCCAACGGCTGCACCAACTGGTAATATTTTTATTACTTCAAAATTGCCTTATCATGAACCTTTCTGCTCTTTCAGGCCGAATCAGGATGTACGATGCGACCAGTACACCAGTTCAGTGCTTCAAAACGACCGACTGCAGCAATGTCACTGGATATACAAACTGCGTGCGTTCAGCGACCTACAACTACAACGTCTGCTGCTCGACCAGCGCGTGTCCATAAAGAGAATCGAGGAAACTAGACTCAAAGTTGATATTTGATGCAAAATGCATTTTGATGAACTAATTTTGTTATGCTAATGTGAAGCGCCAAGCACCCCTGTGATATTGTTGCTAAGAAATTGTTTTGCCTCAGAGAAGATATTTTTTCAAAATGATACAATATTTAGTGCTACTCCGTACTACTGGTAATGCATTTGTCGATAATAAAACTGTGTTTATAATACTTAAGTCTCTGCTGTACTCTCATATTATCTACATGCATCATCGTATATTTAATCGCATATGTCGCATTAATGTTGCCGTTATTTCTTTCCGGGCTTGCTCCATTCGGCAAAATCGCTACTTGCTAGAGCGTCAGCTCACGATTCGTCCGTATATTTAAATCCACCCTAGGTTATAGCACGAATACATTGTACTGTACTGTATTATGCCGTTGTGCTACACGGCAACTCACGTTTGTATTGAAGTGTGGAATCTGGTCTAATACTCAGTCAACGGTGTTTTTTAATTTTTTAATTTTTTCTCTTAATTTAATTATAGATTTGTTGCGGCTATCGCAAAGAACTTTTTACGCTCGTTTTTATGGTACCCTGATGATAATTTAATATTACCCAGCTTTCGAGTTCGAGTGCGAGGCAGTTTTAGTATGGAGACCCCATTTTTAAAATTTTTGCTTTTTCAATTCAATGTGAGTTCGAATTCCGCCACCGCTATCGCAAAGGATATTAAATTAGGGATCGAATTATTTTAAATTTATATTGGTGTTTATTTATTGCTAAGCTTGTAGACGAGGCAGCAAGTTCGCTTCCACGACTCGGCTGAGCGGCCGTGGCTCTCGTTATCCTAAAAAGTGGTGAATCGGTCGTTTCGTCTCTGCCCTATTTCTGTTCTGTCCTTTCACTATCCTTGCTATCTCGCTTCTCTATAAACCTAGTTAGAACGTATGCTTCCGCCTCGCATCCCAACGAATATATGTCAGTCAACGACATAACACTATTAAACACGAGCGCGATTAGGAAATTGCCTCATTTTCAATGACGTGTTTCGTCGCCATTGATAGGGCAGAGGTGTGCGCTCGGGTGCAATCGGACCCGTCACTCTGAAGAATCAATCAATACAACGCGTGGTCCACCGACCTCCAGCGCTTGTCGCTTGCGTACACATTCAGTGTAGCGCCGTCTGGTATTACACTGTGCGTGTCTCGCGCTTTGGTTTACCACAATTCCCTTGGACGTCGCGTTTGTCACCTTCAAAATCGGTCAGATTGGGCTGGCTGTGTGTGTCTTCGTTTGCCTACGTTTCTTTATAACCACGACAAAATAGAGAAATCTCTGGATCGCAACTTTTAGTTTGTCTTATTGGTGATAAATACTCTCGGTTCAAAATGCAATTGGTTGTACTGCTATTTACGTTCCTGTTATGTTATTGCTCAGTGCAGGCTGACTCAGCGTGCAAAGACGAAGTCGATAACGTTCTCACGGTGCAAGACTGTGGCGATGGTATGCAGGGTTGCCATTTATACTTATTTTTAAGAGTTTTTCTTAAATTTAGGTGCCTTGTCTTAATTCTTATAAGACACAAAAAAAATTAAGACAAAAAAAGGAGCGGGCAAACGTGTAAATTTTTGTCATTCGCTGAAACGTTACGATTGCCCTTTCATCTTTTTGTATTTCTGGGAAAGCATATGATACTACTAAAGCCTATTCTTCTTTTTCATAAAGAAAAAGAAATTTCGAAAAAGTCGCAAAAGCGATTCGATGTTTGTCTGGTCTNTCTGGGAAAGCATATGATACTACTAAAGCCTATTCTTCTTTTTCATAAAGAAAAAGAAATTTCGAAAAAGTCGCAAAAGCGATTCGATGTTTGTCTTAAATATTGTCTTAAATTGGAAGCGTTGGTCTTAAAAAATTCTTAAATTTCAAAAAAATTGTCTTAAAAAGCGATTTTCGACCTGGCAACCCTGATGGTATGAGCAAATTTTTCGAGACTTTAAACGCCTTACTCTATGATATATTTGTAATTTCATGCCATGTTTCCTAAGATTTATTTATTTTTACGTTTAATATTAATATAGGAGATACTTTTGGATTGAATAGGGCAAGCTTTGATGATGCGTGAGTTGCAAATCAAGAAACAAGTGCAATGATTAATAGAAGCTGAGAATGTCAGTTAGCACATAGCGCCTAACAGTCAACAATTTATTGCAAACGAGTGACCAGCCTCCATGACTGTCTTTCATTAGTCGCTCTTTGATGTCGCGACGCTAAAGCTCATTGGAATATTAACGAAATTGCTGAGTTTTTTCGAAAACGTAGGAAAATCTAAAAATAAAA
>NIUQ01004317.1:0-14108 GCA_002796945.1 Plectus sambesii
CACAAACAGTGAACCGGGCCAGCGCGCGCTCGTCCAAATCATACAACAGCCCACAACAGGTGCGTGCCCGCCGTCTCCGCCGTCAGCGCGCACTCGACCATCATGGGGCGGGGTCGCGATCGCAGCGCCACCTATCGGCCGATGCCGCAATCTAATGCTACTCTCTAATGTTTAGCTGCCGCTACCGGACGCCGCTATCAGTCTTTTGAATGCGCAAGATTACACACGTTTTAATTTTACCATCACGTGTCGCGTTTTTTATACTTTCTGGTTATTGCACTTCCGGTAGTAGAAGTGTACCGTTACGGATAAAGTCGTCGCATGCTGATCCTTTGTTCAAAAATACCAAATCTGTGAAACATTCAAATAATGGCTAATTGTTATTTCCATTACGAAAAACGTATCTCGTTTTAATGAGCCATGGCCATGTTTTTAGATGCGCCAGTAGCATTTCATTTGAAATAAGCATCAGTATCAACGTCTTAGAATTCTGGTTAAATTTACCTATGTGCAGTAACATGACCAGATTACTCTAAAGACTATCACTATCAGTGGCTGTACAATTATTATATGTTATAAAGCTAAGGAACCGATCTCCTATAAACCGCAATAGCTTCTATTTATCTTTCCGTATACAAAGGATCAGTATCACGTAGTTTAGTTCAGGTTGTACTTTGGAGACATATTTTGCATCCAGTGCGACTTTAGCCGAAGTACGTAATATGAAACTGGCCGCATAGATTTTCCGTATTTCTAAAGTTATCGGCAGGAAGTAATTGCGTTTTTAACAACTTATGGAACATCTTTCTCTGTTACTTTCCACAATTTGCTCTTGGAGGTTTACAAAGGCACTTGCACCAATTCCAACTATTGATTCGTACAGTTCATCCATAACAAGCCCTTTTATGGTTACACAAACAACCGGCATCAGTTTAATATATCGATTTACCACTGCCATCTTCAGTATACTGAACACATCTCTAGCCTAGTTGCGACTCATTATTCATGCAAGACAAGTGAACACCAACAACGCCTGATGTCAGCGCGTTGTGCACCAAAGCAGCACTATGCGTCAGCGCTCGATGTCAACGTCAGCCCCGTTGTTCTGTCAGTTTTCGGTAGCGCTGAGCGAGCGAGTGGTCGACCGTGTCGCTAATTGGGCGAATCACGTCAATCAAGTGGGTAACTCGAACGAGTTCAATCCGGTGCATCTATTCACCGAGTTGACGTAGATGTTTGTTGTTCCATATGCATCATCGCAATCGGCGTAGGAGACGTGCCGGTTGTACAACGTGCCCGTCGGCTAGAAAAGGGAAATGGCGTCTCCATGGGCGTGGGAATGTGGGAGGGGAAAATGCAGAAATTTTTTCATTTTACAAGGGAAATCCATATGATTCTCCGCGTTATCGGGGGTGAACAATTTATCCGAAGAGATCATCTCTAGTTGAAGACCTTTGTTTGGACAAACAGTGGAAAGAGCAGGGTTATGAATCTGGGGGAAGGAGAGGTGCACGCCTTCCTCAAGGCGCCAACCAGTACCCAATCTGTTCCTTGACCATTGCTGACCATTGTTCTTTGAACTGTTCAACTTACAAGGAAAGAGCAGTAACGCATTGCATAAGGTGTCGCTGAAGCTAGCGCAGGTTTTTGCCCCCCCCCCACATTCCATTTGGGATTTCAAACTCTCCCTCCCCCATCTGTCCGACGTCAATGATCATCAGCTGACTGATACTTGCTGGAGGATATGATTGCAATAATTACATCAAATTCCCAGTCTCCTCCTCCGTTATTAAAACCGCTGTTTCCGAATATCGCTATCCTTGTCGTAATCGCTTATTTTGATGGCAAATTTGTAGTAACTCTTACTAAAATTTACTAATCTGAAAGTATGCATGCAAAGAAATGTTTCCTTCGAAAACGAAAAGACTGAACTCTAATTCTCCATGGTATATTGCCTATCAGCGAGTTCTGCGAAGATATTATCCATTCAGTGTTAGCGGTACTACACAGGGTGTTTTTAAAAAATAGCTGTCGAATTTTTTTGTAATTGCATACATGGGAATAGAGAAAATCGAACAACTAACTGAATAAAGTTTAAGTCTGAACATGGCTATGGCGAAAAATTGATTCAATGGGGTGTCCACTTTTCTATTCTCTTAGAAATAGATTCCCAAAGAACTTGATTACAGTGTCATTGAAACAATAAACCTAATTTAACTCTAGTTAACCAAGAGTTAAATCTCAACTATTGTCTCAATTCTCAGCAATAATAGAATATTACGTCTTAAGAATTAAGATAGCAGCAAGGATATAAATCGAAGTTGAGAAGTTGAGTGAAGGCAAGGCTCTATGAGTTGAGATTTCTATAATATCACGAAACAGACGTCACGGAATGGAGCAATATTCGCAAGTCTAATAATATGTTCTCTTCAGTCACATGGATGTCTCGTAATGATCTGAAAGGGCCGATTTCTATCACGGTCGAACAAGAACTGCTGCCAATGTAGTTACTCATTGAAGTCGGTAAAAACGTGATTGGTTCAATGTTGGCGATGTGCCGATATCATAACATTTCTGTTTACTAAACAGCGTGAATCAGTAAATGATTCACTTGAATTCGAATAAACATCTTTGGTATGTGATTTGAGACTAGTGTATTACTACATAACCAAAGAATGTTCAATACTCCCACAGTATCCGCATCTGTCGGCGGTAGCGATATTTTGATTGATAAACGAATAACACAGCAAAAAAGTAGCCGCGTTCATCGTTCGTCGACCAAGCGTTAGCGTCGTCATAAACTCGTATTCGACTTTTGAACCCCAACGCGACTGCCAGCCTTAAGTTCATGACGTGTCCTTGGATGGCATTGTTTGTCAATTAAATTAAATTCCTTGAACGACATTTTTGAACAATATTATTGACAGATGCATGAGAAAGAGCAACAAAAATAGCTCCATTGTGTACAACATATCTACATATCGCAGACAACCCTGATAAATACACCAGGAAATGGTCATCAAAATACGTTGTAAAAAGTTATGGTCACAGAGCAGGCGATTTGTTCAGAATATACTCCATAATATCGGCGACGGCGACGGCGGCCACCGGTCGGCGATCTGAGTCGATCACGAATAGGCACTGATAGCGGTCGTCGTCGACGATGATCTCCATCGCGCTAACAACCGTGGTGGTCGCCTCGCAGAATGGGTTCGTGTATAACTCCGACTCGAAGTTGATCGTCTCCGCTACTGTCATCGGCATGATGTCCAAGTAGCTGTTTAATTCCTTCCTGGCCAATACTGCGGTTATTGCTTGTTTCGTGAGCACCGCGTGAGCGCACCCGTTCTCGTCAACAACAGGCACGCTGGAGATCTCGTTGTCCAAGAATAATCGGATGGCGTGACGCAATGTATCTCGATCGGTCAGCTGGAAAGAGGGAGAGTACAGCGCGATCAACGACTAATTCCCCACTAGACGAACCGTAATCATACGAGACCACGTGCCAACTTGAGAATCAGCCAGCGTCTCCTTCATGTAAGCCGGCGTGGGCGCATGTGTTTCCAACTGAAAAATCTTCGGCTCGATCAATGGGGAGATAAAACTGAACGAAACAAATGACCTGCTTAACGACCGGCTCTCGAAAGATGTCTTTCAGAGAGAGCAGGTATAGGACGTCGTTCTCGTAGCGTTCATTTTCGTCGTTTTGCATGACTGGAATGCGATGCACTCGATTCGCGCAGAACAATCTAGCAGCATCCCACAGACTATAAACATTCCAGTTTCATTTATTCCTGTCCAATTTGGCTTCGTTACGTCTGAGTGACGTTCGCTGTGATAAGCGTTCTCTTCACCGAGCAGTCGCTCAAGTAGCTCTGTAGCGTTGCATCGCCGATATTTTCATCCGCCTCTGCCATCATGACGCCTTTAAGGCAGTCCGTATGAGAAAGCATGGATATTGTCATACTCGTCTCGCTGTCGACGATCAATGCCACAGCTTTGTTCGTCTCTTTCAACGCAATCAGCGACTGGTGCAGCTATACCGTATTTTGTAATTACCAAAGACGAAGAACTTTTGTTGATGGCCTTACTGTGACTTTGCTGTCAATCATGATGACAGTTCCGTGTGTAGGAGCCAGATCGTAACAGGTCAACGTTTGGAGGCACTCGCGATACGGATCGGCATGTTTGTCTGTAAAATTGGCACATCTTTTTATAATACAGATAAAAGGGACGCGTTTATGTAAACAAGCTGAATGACAACACAATAATATTGGAGATTAAACTGTACCAAAAGCGGCGACTACTTCAATTTCTCCAATCTTTGATCTTTTTCGCAGAATCGCAAAGTCCTAGACAATCAACGATTAAGGGAGGTGAGTGGCGTATGGAATATGGGAAAGTACTAACCGCCGCTAACAGGGTCCGTTCGGGAGCGCTGAACACCCTTGGTCGATAGATCTGTAGTTCGTCGTCTTCGCTATCAACGATAATACCATCATCGTCACTCGTGTCATTGGAGAAGAAGAATCTGCTCTGACTATGAATACTTTGACCGCTGTCTCCGCTGCCACGTCGCGCTTGGGCCAGCCTCTGCTCCAGTTTCTGCTGGAAATGTCGAACTATGATGCGAAGCATGAAACTGAATCCATGACGACATAGAACGACGGCCAACTCTTAATTCGACAACCAACCATCTAACAGAAATTCACTCAGAAGAATAAACTTGTCAACAACAAGATATTCATAAGCTAAATAAGCGTCCGACGACATACTCCAGCAGATGAGAGGGGGAGGGGGAGAGAAATGAATGTAGTGAACGAAAACAAACCTGGCGCTTTCTTTTCACGAAGTGCTTAATACCATCGACAAAGTTGTTCGAACCGCGACGAATAGTGATCGGCGGAGGCGGCGTCCCTTCGGCAGAGTCCTGGTGCTGGTAGACGTTCATCATGGATAGTCGGCGTTCAGTCTGTCCGACCATATCGGGCCGGGACGGGGGACGCGGCTGAAAATTCAGAGGAAGGTCACAGCGGCCACGACAGTTCACATTTATATGTGAATCTTGGGACGCGACGCCGAGCCAAAAACCCTCCCTCGCACAAACATGTTTTCGAATCGCTGGCACAAAGAGACGGCAATCGATTGACGGATGGGAAACGCGCGCAATGCACTCGGTGCACCGAGCACGTGGCAGCGCCATGTCATTTTGGGAACTGAGGAGATATTTTTAGACATCGCACGCGCCGTTTGCCCGCGTTTCCGTCACTCTATGTATCGTTGGGCGGCCTGAGAGCAATTGCCATGGTTTGTTCATCGCGTTAATAAATGCGAGAGCGTCTGTCGCATGGGCCTCCCCACTCTCTGTTTACTGGAGAGTGGGATCACGTCATATTCAGGACGCCCTGCCCCTCGCTACATGTTGTGATACCGTCATGCGCCCTCTCGGACCGGTTCAAATTTAACTTCGTCTGATATATTATTGTTTTTGAAAGAATACGAAATAGCCTTTCCGAAAGCAATCTTCAGTATTGCGAGTGCTTCTATTTTCGTCGAGGGATGAAATATTCACGGAGCACAGGCAATCGACAACATCGATAGACCGGTGGCCGTATTCTTGCTCTCGGTCAATGACTGACGCACGAGACGAATTGGCCGCCGCCCACACCGATGGACAGTACGCAATGCGGTATTGGTAGTAAGAACACCGACAGGCGAGCGATCCGCCAAAATCAGTTCGACGAGGCGTCCCCCCCCCCAGCGAGCAAGAATAAGGCCACAGAAGTAAAGCGCCGATCCCTTCATTACGCGACGATCGCACGCAGCCCGCTCAGGTTCTTCCGAATTCAGTCCCTATCATCGCGGCTGATCACCCCGGAATCGTCTGAAACACACACACGAAATACACCCCCCAATACAATACGATCGCATGGTTGATTGTTTTAGAAAAATGACGTGCGCCGTTTCTTTTCAACCTCGAATTGATTTTGTTCCAGAACAGCGCTCTACAATCTAGTACTATTGTCTCAAAGAGCGAGAACCTAAAGCGCTTGGCAGGCGAGCAAGCGACCACCAATCGCAACGTCACCCACTGATCGACCGGTCGGCCGGCGTCAGCTTTAAGGCCGCGCAGGTGGACAGAGTTGCCCAGCACGGATAGGCGAATGACGTTTCGAAAAACTAGCAGCCAGCTTACACACGTGCAGCGCAGCATGTCAACAATAACAATCAAGGCGGTTGTTTAGAATACCGTAAAACGAGACGCAATGTCGCGCGCAGCAGAAAACGTCCCCCTTCAATCAACAACAATGCGAAAATTTTCAGGCTCAGCGCGATCAACAACAGCTGTACAGTTGAACTTTGCGCTGCTCGGTTACTTAACGACTACCCCGATCGCCGCATGCTTGATTGAAAATTGGCCTGATCAATCTCATTTGCCGCTACTTGATTACCACTTCATGATTGTAAATTGTCAGCACAAGGGCTCTCGATGTGTGATCATCATGGAAGGGACTGCGTCAATAAAACATGTTCATCAAAAGAAATTTGCGCACATACGACTGGTATTCTCTATATAGTTGAAAATTGTTGACAATATTGCGATTCTACTGGCGTTGCATCATATTAAGCGGGAAATCAGCGAGATTAGTCACCTATGACGCAATCGTCGCATTAGGCTCTCAACGATGGCACTCTCTCTCTCTCTCTCTTGACATTTGGCTAGCGTCCAACGCGGCATGAATTTATGTGTTGACGAACCGGCCGGCCTGCTCAATCCCCTACTCCTCCGCAATACAAATACAGTTTACAGCAAACGGACTATTATATTATAAGCAGATAACGGTCGACAAAGAGCGCGTGTTATGCTTCGACCGTCAAACGGTGCATCAACGATCGGCGCTCGACGAAATAAACGGAAATAGACGGCGAGCGCAAACTGGACGCTTTGACGCCCTTCACACATCCGCCTACACGTCACCACTAGTTCACTGTAGACTCTTTTCGCCAGCGGTTCGCACTTTATTCGCCCTATGTACACGACATTACCGGTATTCACATGGTTGATCAATAGAAGTAGAATACATAAAAGAAAGCTCGCAGCCACCGGTATAATCCACAACTCTGAGCGACAATAACTCCGTTTCGCAGTAGAGAAATATATATATAATCTGTCATATTTTGTACTTCACACATTTGAATTACCAAAATGTCAAAGCAATCAGATACACACTCTCTAATCGTCGATAAATACTCGTCGATTTTACACCGTGCCACTTATTAGCCTACCTACACGTGTACTATGTTCATCCGAGGCGGGTTACCAGCCGGCGACTGAAGATACAATATTCCACCCGACGTTTCAGGCGAGTCGCACAACCCGCAATGGTGCTCAATAAACTTTTCTGGGGCATACTCTTGGTAGGGGAGTGATCATCCCCCTAGCGCCCACCTCTGCTCTACATAATAACTATTCTCATGAATTTCATCTCGTAACAGAAACGGTAAACCTGCGCAGCAAAAAGTGTCTTATATACATTTGGAAAAGCTGTGATATAGTCACAGGCAGTCTAACACTTGGTGGAATCCGACCAGTTCAAAATGTATTCCATCAAGTCGACCATGGCGACGGCGGCGATGGGCACGCGTTTCTCGTCGAGGACGAAGACGCACTGGTGGACGTGGTCGGCAACAATCTTGGCGATCGTATCACCAATGGTTCTGTTCTGAGTAGTAAAGGGGGGTCTGAGGTGCTCCTGACGCGCGGCGATCGTTTCGGCGACGGTCATTCCCAGTACGTCGAGGTAGTGAGACGACGACTTGCCAGCCAGAACGTGCGTGATATCTTGCTTGGTGAGCACAGCCTTCGCACTCCCGAATGCATCGACAACTGGCATGCACGATATCTTCTTCTTCATCAATACGCTTATAGCAGTGCGAACTGTCTGCTGCTCAGAGATCTGCAATACACACTACCATTAGCCTCTATTTGAACGCGCGCTAAGCAAAAAACTCACCGTCTCAATTTGGCCCCACGTTCCGACGCGGGAATCAATTAGGCGCTCCTGCATATACGAGGCAATTTTCCATCGTGTCTCCAGCTAAAGATAGACGACGCCGCGTCGTGGGTGAATAACTCGAGTTCAGAGAGAAACAACCTGCTTAACAACGGGCTCCGAGAAGATTGCCTGTAAGGAGAGCAAGTAGAGGACATCTGTCTCCTGATGCGCTTCGTCCACTTGCATCACCGGGATTCGATGCACTCGATTGGCACAAAAGAGTCGAGCAACGTCCCACAACCTAAACAGACACAGATGCTCGTATATCAGTCACGTTGAACAATCAAACCGCCTTACGTCAAGTGGACATTGGTGGTGACCAGCCGCTTCTTATCAGAGCAAAGTCGCAAGTACTCCTTGACCGACTTCTCGCCCATTTCCGCGTCCTGCTCCGCCATCAGCAGCGCTTGCAAACAGTCAGTGTGCGACAGAATTGATACCACTTGACATTGCTCGCTGTCCGTCACAAGCGCCGCCGCTTTGCCCGATTCTTTCAAAGCAACCAGCGCCCGATGCAGCTAAAATTCGCATATTCAATTGCGCACTTGTCTCAAAATAAATACTCACCGATAATGTTGAGTCAATATGGATGACAATACCATGGCTGGGTGCGAGCTCATAGCATGTTATCGACTGCAGGTACTGCCGATAGGGATCCGAATTTTTGTCTACAAGCAAAAAGAGATGAACATTTTTGAGAGAGGAAGAAGGGAAGGTTAACCTACCGAAAGCGCTGAGTACTTCAAACTCCCATCGTCTGGACGTACTGCGCAATATTGCATAATCCTAAATAGCGAATGAGCAAAGTTGGCGAAAAAGAGGGGTGAAAACGAACGGCTGATCGCAGTGTTTTCTCCGGCACGCTGAACCGTCGATGCGGCTTAAAACGCGGATAATGGGGCGCGTCCTCGTCGCTATCGCTGTCGATATCGAAGCAGAAGTGACTATCGCCACTGCCCTTATACTTTCCATTGTCTTCCAATCGCGACTGCAATCAGCTTTATATCATGGAGGCTATCGCGCTAGTGCATTCTCTACCTTGCTGCGCTTCTTTCTGACGAGATCGCGAATCCCGTCGACAATCGACAGCGAGTTGCGTCTCGAGCCGGTGCTTGACGGTGGGCTCGAGTCCAGGGCCGAGTCTTGGCGGTAGATGTTCATCATGTTCGTACTTGCACTGTCTCTGCTGCCAGCAGCACGACGGCCACCGCACCCGACCTCCGCAAGATCGGCAGCGCCTCAGTGCAGTTCTGCAACAACGTGCCTATTACATGCGGGCGAAAGGGAATAGCGCGCAGCTGGTGAGAGCGAGAGTTGGTAGCGCGCCAGGCGCACCGCGCTCGTTGTCTGACGAAAACATGTTTTCTTTCTCTGCGTAGGTTCCCTCAGACGGCAAAGCGCGAAGAGATCGATGGCCAGTGAGAGATTGGTAGTCTCCCGCTGAAGATGCGCCCCATCGACAACTAAACTAACCGCCGACGCATGCACAATCGCCGCAACCAACCGCCAACCGCCCTGCAGCCGCGACAGATTATCACCGCCGCGCGCATGCCAGCATATGGCAGCCAACGAGCGATTCTGAGCGATCTTCGATCTGTTTACACTTTATGCATCGTTTTCGACGCAGGATGGTTAAGAATACATGCATGCAGAACGTTGGGGTGGGGAGAGTGCGGCGATGGTAGAGCATCGCAACGGCCAGTCATTGCGGGTGCCGGTGAACAACGAAGGCTCAGCGCCAGCGCGCCGTCGGCAATCGATAAAACGGAAGCATCACGGCCGCAAAACGTCATTCGACAGCTGTTTGCTATATATAGCACCTGTTTGTGCCGCTTCCTAGCGAGCCAAGCATGCTTGGAAGCCATTTATTTCTGAGCTCCGCTAATCTACAAACGCGCCCCGCTATGAATATCGATTGAACAATAACCCGAAGTTACCCAACGACCGATGATGCGCTTGTTTACTATTGAATTCTAAGCGAGATTAAAAATTACTTTGGCACACGTTAAGTATCGTCGTCACGGAGTGCCCAGTAAGACAGAGAGATTAATCATGTAAGCCGGCCGCTTTTCATCTACTCTGCGACGGCGGCAAGAGATTGTGGATATTTTTTGCATTTCCCCGCGCGTCCTTGAGCATCCCGGGGTAAGCAAGTTGGCGAATGATATAAACGACAGGCCCAAAATAGCCAGACGACCGAAGGCCGTCGGCAACGGACGTACGCCAGACAAAACTCACGCGACTCTCCCGGCTGTTGATCGAGGGCACAGGCTGTCGATCTCGCAGCCGGTTGGAGACCAACTCTGCACCACAAAACAAACGAGCCAACTAGTCCTCGGGCCGGAACAGCGGATCCGTCGCTATTTGCAATGTCGCATGCCGCTGCCAAATGAGCCCAACAGCGCGTGCGCAATAATAGAAAGGACCCGAAGCGTTTTGCCATGCGCTCTCATATCAATAGCGCTTTTCAATCGCTGCTCGATTAGCATATATTGATTCAGATGGATTAAATTTCTCATCAATTTACCTTTTCAATGAGTTCTCCAGCAGCCGTCCGTTTTGCTATGGAATAAACAGATTGTCGGTCGCATGTAATTCAAGACTATTGACGGGTTGGGAAAAGCCCTGGCAAGCTTTCAAGTGCGATGTGAAGCCGAAAAATAACACCCTAGCCGAACGCTCTTTGGAAAGTGATCTCAGTAACGGGAAAATTTTGATGCCAAGTAAAAATATATGTATTTGCAAATGAGAATCCGGTTCAGCCTATCGGATTGCCACCTTTATTTTTAGATTTAGAAACCTGATTTAACCAATTTACAGCTGGTTTAAAGTCGCTCAACCTGGAAAACATGAGTGGCAATCGATCAAAAACCACGTCGCCTAAAATGAAATGAAAATTACTTATGAGCTAAGATTAGCAAAGAACTATGAGCGCAAAGAATTCTAAAAATGCAGTCATTTTAAAGCGCGCGCGCGCGCTGTTACTACGCGCATGAAGGACAATGATAAATAGCTGAGGGCTAAATTCAATTAAAAGAAGGCATTATCGATTGTTGAGGAGGCGTGAGATGGGTTTGCAAAAGTCAAAATAATTGGTGACGAGCGACAAGGGAAAAGTGGCGATCAATGAGCAAAAGTAGTCGGGGCAGGCCAACTGGGATGATATTTGACATGCGTGCGAGCCGCGAAAAAACACCGAACCCCGCAAGCAATATTTACAAAGAACGCGATGGCAGCTCGCGTGCCTCCACCCACCCATGATCTTTCGACAGCGAAGCAAGCCCAGAGGTGCGATATACTTCCTTGACGCATGCCCCGTCATCCAAGTCAGTTTCTTCCGCAACCACTACGGGACCATTTTGCGCAAAATACAATATTAACTATTATGCTTTGTGTCACAGTATTCACCAGCTTAGGCATTGTGAACCTTCGTCGAAAATTCCAGAATTGTAAACGAAGCTTATCGTAAGATTATCGCGAATGTACTATTGATTCATTCTTTCGCGCTGCAAAAAGTTTTGAAGTATGATCGACGCTTTACAGAAGCTCGCCGCGCCGACAGATGGCAGCGATAGATAGTCAAGCGAAATGTCATATTGTTGGCGTAGTCAAATCAATTAAAACTTCAACACAGTGCACTGTTCAGATGAGCCGTAACGCATCGAATATCGATCATTTCACGGCACTTTAGCATAATACTAGGGACGCCAGAAAACAAGTCAACACCGGTGTTTTGTTGCGTCTTATGGCCGCACGAGCCCTTGCGCGTGAAATGGTGTTTATAATATAGCATAACAAATATTTTCGTACTCGCGTACTTCCTGAATAAACGCAACGAGAATGCGCATATACTGCCGATTGCTCCTACAAAAATGCTGTGGACAAAGTGCCAATGTCACGAGCTATACACTCAGTGCAGTTATTCTTTTCGCCAAGAGAGCGCTTGATATTTATTATAAAGCGAGACGCATCGTGAAAGCATACCGTCTCGACAAGGTTGTTCGCTGCATTAGCATACACATACCGGTTCAATTTACAGAAGGGGTTGTGCGCACTCGGCGTTTTGCAAAGGAATAGTCAAATCAACGAAGACTTCAACACAGCGGTTCACAAAAGACTGAACGAGGACGAAATTCATTTGCGTTCAACATCTACGATCTCTCGACGGTTCAAACCAATATCCTTCAGAGTCATTGAGTTGTCGTCGATAGAGTACTGTCGTCGAGGGAAAGACAGTACCAGCAGATAGTCAACCGCCGAGTAGCCGCGTCCCGCCGCGAAGAGAAAAACAGCCTGCAAGGAAAAAAGGAAAATGGATCGCAGGCAGAATTTGGTCAGTTAAGCACGAAAGATATTTGGACGAAAAGGCGTACTTGCGATACTCATTAAAGTTCAATGCATTTTGATGTTCAGCACAAATGGGAATGAAGTTGGTGTAGTTTTTTAATCATTTGATTTACTATTAGTGGCTTATGACTAACACTATCACCAAGTTATAGAGAAAAGTGCCAATAACTTTGGCGAACGTTTTAAAAACACGAATGACAAAATCAATTACCTTCAAGGGTGTGCTATCGAGGACGGAAATCTGTTCCTTTGCTCCGTTGGGGAGACGTAGCAACAGCGACAAACTTTCGCCTGAAAACATTCAGTGTCCTGTAAAAGCGAGTGTTAAGAAACTGACTTACCTTCAGTGCCGAGGTGCTTCTTCCATTCGTCTTGATCGACCGTTGTCAACTTTTTGCCGCCATTAATCAACGCGTCAATATCGGGCATTGAAGATTCAGAATCATCTGAAAAAAGCAACCATCAGACTGTTATGAGCAAAGAGAGCACCGAAATGTACCAAATTTCGCCGATTTAGTGGGCGGTTGGATGGGAGGGCCGGCGAAACCGTTGCTGCCATGTCCGTTCTTCATTTCGTCGTTGGTTGAAGGCCGTTTTCGGCTCGGAACGGAACTGCTTCCGTTTGAAGTTGCTGAGGCGACCTTGAATGGAAAAAACGACATTCGTTAATGTCGTGAAAAATGGCGCTGAATTGAAGAGGCAGTTTGGGCGCTATCGTAATGGAATATCTCAGATCAGGTCATGGATATTGGGTTTTCTCGGGCATAATATCGGAAACCTGCGGCCAATTTCCTTAAACTAATGTAAATGTCGAAATGGAGTTACATTTCTGCATTGTCATCACTCATTTGTTCGCGAAATGTGTGGTGATAATGCAGAATTTGTAATGACATAGTAGGAAAGCAATTACAAATCTACATTTACATTATTTTTATGAAAGAGATTCGAGAACTTCAAGCTATCACGAATCGAACGCTTGTTTTTACTGAAAAGCAAGGACAAAGAGTTTACTGGAGAAGGCGCAGAAGTGACGTTCGATGAGCTGGCAGAAGCACCGATGGCATTCATTTGACGATCGCGCGAAGTAAAGTCGGGAAATTCGTCCAAGAAAGCCGTCACTGAAATAAAAATGCGATTATTTCAATTCAATGCATTGCCTGGAGCTCCGTCAATGTGCGAACGTGAGAATGATAAGCGCTAACGACTCGCATTGCAATTATTATCAATTTTTCGTCATTAGAAGAAAACGTTACATTTTTGTGGATTTGGTTAGCTATGTATGCTTATGAAGAGTTAATGCTTGAGTTGGCAGGATAGCGCGATAAGATACGGTAACGTGAGCAATAATTAAGAAAGATGAAATTAATTCTTGTTGTTTGCATGTACCACACCGTACTAGCGCACGAAGCATAAATATAGCTTCCACCCGGAAGGAAATTCAAATAAATAATTAAGCAATTTGTCATCTTTTATCACAATGATCTGTCACGACTCCAAACGCAATGTTTATTGTAATGTCATAACATAATTTGATAGCTATCCTAAGCTTGACCAGGAATTTATCTTATAGCCATAATTTTTTAATCAGGATCTGAGCTGAAGGGGACACCGTAACACGATTAGTATCGACAACTAATTTGAGCACGTCCGCTGCTGCGTTCACACTATTGACCTTTATCGCTACGGGGCCATAACATCATTTTC
>NIUQ01004318.1:0-14186 GCA_002796945.1 Plectus sambesii
GCTACGATACATCAAATATAACAATTGATTATATTTCTTTTTTTAATGTTTAACTGACTAATCACCACGCTTGCAATTCTGCAGTTGCAAAAGTTTTATCAAAGAGGTCGTAGGGCAATAAAGCCGCTATGCAGCGTGTCTTATAAATTGAAAGAAAATCAAAAAGAATTGCGCAGAAAATCAAACCTTATGTCGTCTGTTGAATTTCTTATTTTTGAATCTATGAAGGCCGTAGACAAAGCAGCCAATAACGACGATCACTCCGAGAACGAAGCAGACGATANTCTGTTGAATTTCTTATTTTTGAATCTATGAAGGCCGTAGACAAAGCAGCCAATAACGACGATCACTCCGAGAACGAAGCAGACGATAATTGCTGCCACGGAATTCACAGGGGCTAAATAGAGGCGAAGATGATAGTTATTTTAGATCAATGGTGCAATTTTAAAAAATAACCAATTGTACTCTGGCCGTAATCGTCACTCGTACCACGCATAATATTTCCGTGGCCGGAACTTACACCCCACCAATTTCAAACTGTTGCTTGATTGCATTAAATGCAATAAATGATTTCAATGTTCACCGTGTGTTTTGGCTGCGTCGCACACGTTGAGTATTAAAATCACTTACTGAGCTTAGTGCTCGTCAAGGGAAGGATTACGGTTGGTGGGGTGTAAGTACCGGTCACCTAATATTTCAAGTAATAAAACTAGTTATAACTATTGGCGGGATCGTTTGAGAAAATTTTGATATTTCCATAATAATGAATGCCGCTTATTTACAGCTACCGCAACAATAACTGCACAGTTTATGCTTGCAATTCTAGGACAATTAATACCAAAGATATTTTCCTTAGTCAATAGTGATGCCCATACCTCAGTTACAACTAGGAAATCAGGGGCCTATTTCATAAAACTGTTGCAACTGCAATTGCAATTCTGCAACTGCAACAATTGCAAGAGGAATTCCGCAATTTCCTGTTTCATAAAGCTTTTCGCGACTCTGCAACTGCAATTCCGCAATCCCTCAATTCTGCAGCAATCTTGAAAGCTCGTTTAAATTTGAAGCGTGGTTCTCAAGCCGGACAGCATGATACCGTAATTTTATTTGCATGGCGGTTAGCTTTTGATTTCAAAATTCGGACTGACTACTGTTACGATATGTCATCAATTCGTTACGAATTGGAAAAAATTGACAAATTTCTCATCATTTCACTCATCGTTATGCTCTCTTTCTATGCTAGCACTAGTACTTCGCTTTATTCTTCATTAATTTTACATTAATTTTGTCTTTTCGAGAGAATTGCAAAATTGTAACTTTTTTCGCACCACAATTTGTGATGCGAGATTTTTTTCGCAACTGTTGCAGAATTGCGGAATAGTGCCACTTTTTTGAAATTGTAATCCCGCAATTTTGCAATTTTGCAACTGCAACTGTTGCAAACGCAACTCGGCAATTCTGCAACTGCAACAGTTTTATGAAACAGAAAATTGCAGAATTGCGTGATGACGACGCAAATTGCGGCGCAATTCTGCAATTGCAATAGTTTTATGAAATAGGCCCCAGCATTAGATATAAAATGCGTGACTTGAGTCATTTATGCGGTCGAGGTATTATAAAAGTATTATTTGTAAAAAGAGACTGATAAATGAATTATAATTCAGTAGGGACTATTTCATTCAGTGTGAAGTATAAAAATATTTAGACAATGTAGAAAGCGTCAAAGTGCGCGCACGATGGCACCTTAACTTGGTCGCGTAGAATTAAAATGGAAAACTGATAGCTGAATCTTGAGGCTTATTTCGTAAAATCATTCAAATAACATCGTTTTCAATATTTATTCATCACGAACGGTAATGATTTTTATTCCTAGGTTACGAAAACACAATTTTCTCAAAGTGAAAGGAATGAGAACGAGAATCTTATTTGACGCGAAATGAGTTTAAAAATCAAAATTAAAACGCACGGTAAGCAAGTTCAAACAACTTTCTATATATTATATAAGCACAGTCAGTTTTTGTTCCGCTGAAAAACTGTCAGCTCATACTCACCTGGTGGAAGTTCGCACAAGTTTGCGTCGGCTTCGGCAAGCGAAGCAAAGCTGGGGTAGAGTTTCATATCGTAGTTGGGGATACTTGCATTCACGCGGTAGTAATCGATGGGCGCATTTACGATCGTGATATGGAAATCGACGTGTGACAAATTAATGCGAAGCTCCAAAGACGAATCGTACAGTTGAGCAAATGGTACAGAAATGTAGTTGGTTATGATCATCAGTTCAGCAACGCGATTTTCCTGCAAAACATGGAAGACAGTTATGTTGTTGCATCGGTTTTCCATAAGTATGCGCCAAGTTAGAATTTAGCATTGTTTTCAAAGTATATTCAATTCGAAAATTAACAACGCTCCCTTGCTGTTTGAAAAATTTCTGTCATTCCCACACGCGAAAGTGCAATGATTTCGATTCTGAGACTGCGCATCGCGAGTAATTGCGCCTCAACCAATTTTTCTTCTGGGATCGTTATTTTGGAATGGGCAAACGATCGTAGTGAGAGAAGGAATTGCTTTTGTGAAAATCGGAAACAAGATCGTCGAAATCTTTTATTATTTCAGAAATTCTTACATCTCTGCCTAGATGGTCAAAATTATAACTTATTCTGGTAAAGTTGGCGCTACCTTGTAGTAACCGCACACCCTCTAGTGGCAGTTGAGTATTTCAAAATATTTCAATGTAATATCCCGTCATAAAATTCCCAAATTAAAATGACGCAACAAACGCTGACAAGTAAAATTTCTGGATGAAGCAGCTCGCGTCCCGATACAGCGGCCATATGCATTTGGGTGTCGTTATGGGACAACTGATCGACGGCGATGGCGCTGGTCTCGATGTTGATCTTGGCGAGAGCCCTCTGGACGCACTCGGCGTTCTCGCACCACGGCTCATGATAGGGAGTGCCCGGGTCGATTACGTTGACCGCGATGCGACCCTGGTTCCATTTCAGCTTCAGGCAACTCTCCACACTGCTCATGATGAACGTCTTTACGTCGCTCAGATGGTCGCTTGTCGCCTGCGTGTTTAGCAAAATCGCTATCACAATGTGCTTTTCGTCGCATTTGCCTGAATACAAAGGGTGCAGTAAAATCAGTCTCCTCCTACAATGATTTAATTTCCTACAATGATTTGAAATAACTCTGCAAAAGATTCGCTCTCTTTTGCTAGCACCTTCAAGTTGAGCCATTTGTATGCATTAATCGGTTTCATATCATTTATACTTTTGTAAGAATTCCAAATCAAATGGGATACTTTCTGCAAAACTAATCCAAAACTTTCCTGTTCGATTCGCAAATTGTTCTTATTAAATTTAAAATGGTGTATACGAGAGATACGTCTCTATGATCAGTGTTTTATAACAATAGTACCTCCTTCAGATACATAAGATTGCACAAGTTCGTTCACAATTTCACAACATCAGTGAGTATTCTCAGTTCTATACTTACCAGTGCAACCAGTCGGACTCTTCGTGTAGGCCTGCGCTGCGCCCAAAAATGACAGCACGATCACTAAGATATGCCAAGGCAGTACGCAGGTAAACTTATTCATTTTGTGTCGATCGACTGCAATCGTCTATGCTGTAGTTAATGCTATTTGAAGAATGGAAGGTGCCCGACGATCGACTCGAACTAATGAACACAGCGGCCAGGATAGGCAGAAAAGTTTAACTGAGGATGGAGAGCTTATTAATTTTAGAGAGAAGCTGGAATGAACCAGATGCATTTATCAAATTAACGAATAAGAATCCCTCGAATTCTACTTCAAATTTAATTGAATTCAAATTTATCAAAATATCTTGGTAATGCTGACTGCTAGCGGCAAGCAATTACAAAGTCTAATGTTTAAAATTATCTGCGGCTATCATTTGCAATCAGTCCCTGCGGCTACTATTTTCAATTAGCTCATTTTCAATTAGAGCTCTTATTTGGGAAAACAGGAGCCATGTTTACCAATACCGCAAAATGACACCCCTGTTTTTCAATATCTAGTGAGCAAAGTACTGCTTGTTGCCATTTGCAAACGATTCCAAGTAGAGTGGTGAAAGCTAATCACTTAACAAAGTAATATTTAGATTTGCAAGATGTTCAACTCTCTGTGACTGCAAAACAAAAAGTGGTCCCAAATAGAGTGCCATACCAATCAGATAGAGAATGGCACGCCGCTATTGTTACAGAAATATGACAGACTCGTACGATATCAGAGATGAGGCAACTTTCAAGCAGACTGGGTTTCCTTCTAACTCTACCCTATACAGCAGCAAAAACGACACACATGCCACCCTGATTTACGGCAGTAGTAGATGCGAAAACAAACGTACTGGAGACAGACTCGGTGTGTGGTGAAAACGTATTCTATTTACCTGCTCAGTAAGACATTAGAGTAGTATCAGTGTAACAGTATGACGTCCAATCCACTCGAAACCAGTTATCTTTTTGCCTTTACTGGACGGCCGTCGTCTGATCGATCTCGACATCTTTGATCGATGGATGGAATGTGGACGAAAGAAATCAAAGCCCGTGACAGCAATGCTTGTTTACGCCCTCTGTGCATGGATGAATTCTTCTGTTGTGACTCGCCTCAGAGTCACATATGGACTTATGTAAGACGGAGTGTGATTGATTCTCATGATTGAGAAAAGGCATGAATTCTGATGGTATTGAGGATATGTATACACTCCTAAGGCGTCTCATACCTATCGACTCCATGCAGAATAAAGGAATACGGATAAATTTTTCTTGGTAAGCAGCAAACGTAAGCACTATAGGAGTAAAATATTAAACATGTTTTGTAAAAAAACTGGGTTTTAGTTATTGATTTGGAAAGCACAAGGGTAAAAATTCTTGGGTTGATATATATCCCCAGATCGGTCGGCCTAAACCATGCCTGTATCTGGACATGAATCATGGATGATACCCGACGGTTGCCTCAGGCTATTTATTCCGCCATCCGCACACCACCTACCCCTTCATTCATTCAGTTTCTGCGTTTATCTGAACATAGATGGCCGCGAAGCAGATCATGCTTATACCAGCAGACTCGCGAGTGACGTCAGCATAACAAAATTGGCTACGACACGTATTGTGCCCTTCTCGCCTTCTTTGCGGTGAACCAGTAAATATGGTGCGCCGACAAAAAATTTAGTTCCGCAGATCGCACCGTATCAAGAACGACACGCCTTTTTGTGGACCAACTTTTGAACTCGCTAACGCGTCCGTATCAAACTCGATCCCAAGGAACTGTTTTGCTGTTTATTTTTGAGCAAGTCTTTTATTGGCTTACAGTTTTCAGAGACCAATATCGGAAGCGTCATATCTCGATACATCCTGTGGCCGCGTATGCTTAAGTTGTCCCACTAAACGCCTACGCTTTCATCTCTGTACGCAGTTCTATAAAAATCTTGCGCATTTAATTGCTGCTCCACTATTTATTCCGAATTGTATGTATAATATTATTATCTGCATGTTGCGTACATACACTATAATCAATCAGAATCAAACAAACATGTAAAACTATAGACTCTGAACATGTACATATCGATGATTGCATCAGAATAAATCAAAACAACAACAAGAAACGAAAAGACCCACCCAACCCGCGGCCATTTTCACCCACACTGCCTCAATATCGCCGTTGTTGTACTGTAAGGCACTACTTGGCTTGGACCAGTAGCTAAGCGTCATCATAGCAAATAGCGTTGCGCCAGCAAACAGCACCTCGTAAAAAAAGTTGACTTCGAACATTGAGCGCTGCGATACTGCATAGATTACGCATGCGAACATGATAATCATGGATAGGCCAGTTTGTGCATATAGCGCAGATGACTCGAGAGAAATGGATGCGCTCGCGTGGCTGCAGTCGATAAGTAGTGGATTGCACGCCATGTTGGGATTGTTCGACAGCGCCGTCCAGGTGAGGTGCATGATGTAAAGCGTGACGAGTGAAACGGATAGCAGCCCAGCTCTGCAATACAATGATCACCTTTTCAACTTTAACCCACAATCATTCAAGAGACTCTCAGGAATTCACCTCGATCTATGCTGTAATTAATTATGCAGTCGGCTACCGTGTACCCTTCTCATCAAATGATCGCTAATTTAGCTAGAGGATATTAAACAAATCCTTAAGCGATGCATTCTCTCTTACATCTGGGGTTTATTTCATAAAATTGTTGCAAATACAGCTGGTATTCGCAGTTGCAACTGTTGCAAATGTATTAACACTAATTTTTTCATTTAATTGCTTGAACTTGGCGCCTCAATTTGGCAATCGCAATTGATGCCTCTGCCGTGGATAACTTGGAGTTCGGTAACTGGAAAACAGCATAACTGTATCCTATCAATAAAAGTGACTGCTCATATCAGCAGCTCTGCAGTTGCATTACTTTTACTAGATATATCTTACATTAATTTGTTACGCTTATAACAAAACCGATACATTGTATAATCGCAATGAACATCATTGGGATTGTTCATTCAACTGAGTGGCACTAAACCTTACCGCTCTGTTTGCATGCACTGCTTGATGACGGCGAGCACAAGACATAAGAAAACGTTGACCGCAATCAGCCATCTGTTGAGGGTGCATGCGGCGTTATCAGCGTAGAACCACATCAGAAGTATCGCATAGCTCCACGCGGCGCAGTAGCAGGCGGCTGTCAGCAAATTTCTGAACAGACGACTGAGGACGTTGTTCAGGTCGAAACCAATGCGCGCGACTAGCCAAATCTGGAGCACGTTCAACGCGAAGCCGCCCAAAAAGCCCAATAGCATGACAGGCTCGTTCGGTTCACTCTTGACGGAGAAAGCGCCAAAGAGAAATGCGAACAGTATAATCCATTTCAGCAGCCATAAGCCATTTCGAACTTGATCAAAAAGCCCTGTGCTCTTTGGCACTATGAGCAGCACGACGCAGTGGAAAAGTAAAAATAAGAAATAGGAGAATGACACTCGGTAGATGGCAAGATTGCCGATCATAGTAGCGCAACGGGTTGCGATGTAGTCTGAAGAGGCCAGTTCGGCTGGTAACAGATTCTCGAAGAATGACTTTTTTTCAGCCAATTTCAGAACGATAGCGGGCACGCGCATTAGGCAGCATATCAACATGACCAAGAAGAACATTAGCGTCGCTAAGATGATAGTGCCCTTTGAGTTCGTAGTCGCAAATGGAATCATCTGAATTACTACTGTATGTAATGCATTAGTAAGTAATCACATTTCTCCATGTATGCACAATGATAATGCCAAAAATTTCATTTTCTCTAGAGGGAACAAATGTTTCTTACTTGGTTCCCCATTAAACGATCCAAAATGTGTACTTTGAAAGGATATGAGATCTTAAATGTGGAAAGCCCGGATAGTAAAGCAACTATCGTAATAAACTTAAGCTTGCAACATGGCGGTAAATTTGGTAAATATTCTTACGAGAGAGCGACATATTCGCCAAAATGTATCGCTGTCTTCTGATTCATTGATTTCATTAATGTCGATTGCGGAGTCTGATGAAGAGCGCACCAAAGCTAAACGCATTTTAAGTATACAGCAATCAACTGCGGTTGCATCGGCTATCACTGCTATGACTAGGATATTTTTACTTGACCAAATCTGTTGTATTTATTACTATCACCGCCTCGTGGCGCTTTTTCTCACGCGGTTTTCAAGAAAGCTTGTTTTATGTTTTGATGCAAGCAGACAGCAGAGACTTGCTATGAATTTTGAGCACCCGAGCCCTCATTATGGGCCCATTTTCAACGTGTCGTCCCCTTCTGCAGTAGCAGAGCGCCTTATTTTGCGCTTTATTTTCCTTTGGGACTGAGGCATGGCGGCGTGCGGTAAAAAAGTAATTGAACCTTCATTGGCACTCGCCACTAACTGCTGTCGCTNCTTTATTTTGCGCTTTATTTTCCTTTGGGACTGAGGCATGGCGGCGTGCGGTAAAAAAGTAATTGAACCTTCATTGGCACTCGCCACTAACTGCTGTCGCTTTGAATCGATCGCATCAGCTAGCCCGCAAAGTACTTTCGCATTAATTCGTTCTTTTTTTATCAAACTCAGTCCCTTGGTACGTTAAGAATATGAACAAAGTACATACATATCCCAGCCGCTCACGTGATGTAAAAGGTCTGGCTAATGATCGCACTGTTCAGCGAAAGGCAAAATGTGAACTAGAGCTTTAAATATGACAGAGAATCTCTCATCCCACAAAACATGGCTCACGCTCCTCTCCGATACTCTCAGTGACAAAAATGTTGGTGCCTCACTGTCTGAGAAGTAGGGTTTGAAGCCAAGCTGAACATGCTAATATGTCAGTTAAAGTCACATTTGCCATACAGTCAACAAACAATCGTTCATCCTTACCCGCTTGATCATCACTTGTCAAAAGACGATTTGGATCAGCTTCATCGATGGGATTTCTGCACTGAGGACAATTTCGTGCCTCCAAATTCGGCAGACAAATCGAACAAATGCTATGACCGCACGGAAGCACTTCCCGATGCAGCGATATATTGTCGTACGCCTCCCAACATACTGGACAAATTGCTTCAATTGAGGCGTTGTCAGTCATCTTTGAGGTAATTTTAGTGTCCGATTGGATGTACAGTGGTGGACGATTAAGCAATAGTTATATGAGACAAATCTATGCCGGCGTACATAGATCGCATATTCGCATTTAACGTCTTAACTTTCGAATTCCTCTATACGTCTCTTGGCGTGAAATGTACGATTGAAAACATAGAGTCAACAGCGGAAACACCCGTTTTGTTGACACCAATGTATCAATGTGTAATCGTTGTTCGGTCGGGTAAAGTGATTAGGGTCCATTACGGTATGAGACAATCTATTCGAGACCAGAGACTGCGTGAGTCAAAGTTGCGTCTAAGATGTAAGCTGTTTGAATTATTTCTTTTCGTATCACTGCGGTCTGTATAATTTCTCATAGTAAAATCTGCAGGAAACAAAGGAAACTTGCGGATCGTCTTAGTCAACATTCGCCAGAATGCACATATAGTTTAGTATAAACGCAGAATTAAACCTAATCGCTGTTTGGCTTTCAGATTTATCTCTTCCCTCATGAGTGAATTTATATGAAACTATGAAACTGCCTAGTAATGAACAGAATATCAAGTCGATAAAGACTCTATACTGAAAAAATACTATTAAAAGAGTGGAAAAAATTAGGAATTTTCAGGAAGGAGATGTTTCCGCTGATAAAAAATTGAGACTAGCTTTCACCATCCTTAGCTACACCTCTTTCCAGGGTCAAGATTGAGAGTTTTTGTTCCCTCTGCAGACTTCGATCGTTACGCGCTTCGTCCCTATCCACTTCTACCTTCCGATTCGTCTCAAGCGTTTAGATGCATCGATGCGCAATTGTCTAATTGATATTGATATCTTGAATTACATTCGATGCATACTTTTTTGTAATTATCCCAAAAGCTACACTCCATTGCTTTCCTTTGAACGGTACTGCAAACATGTATAGCCCTTTATAATATCCCGTTATATCGAACAGTGATACACTTTCGGTTTCGTTAATTAGTGTCGATTTAATTTAAATGACTATCACTAACAACATTGGTACAGTATCGGTATCGAAATGTCGATAGCATCAAAACAGAGTGTCCCTAACTTTAATTTCAAACTTGCTGCGCCGGCAGCGTGCAACTAGGATTTCAGATATTGATTTTGTGTTGACACTTGATGGGCTGTGTAATCGGTCAACAGCTGTGACACGAGCTATGTTTCGCTCTACCGCTTCTCGAATGCGATTATAGTCGAATAAAATTTATCTCAGGGCTCTATTTGCTCAGCGGCTCAGAAGCAGCGGCGAAATTTGATGTTGATCTGGCTCGGTGTCGTTCGACGCGTCGAGGCGCTTGTGGAGAGATCAAAACAAGTCCACCCCAAAGTCCTCTCTGAAGTACGCCGAGCAACCTGTCCTGACCACTTTGGATAGACTGTCGCTTTGTGCCAGACAAATACACGCTCGCCTTTCTCCTCTGCAACCCGTTCGACTGCTGTTAACGATCCGCAGCTATTTATCGCGCCATGTCTCTGGATCAGGTCGGTTTGAACGGATTTTTAAACATATATCGCCATTGCTCTATAAGCCAAGTCCTCCAATTTATTCTTGTGTCGCACCGAAAAATTAATGCACAAGTCATAGCTTCGGGATAGAAAGATTTTACGATGCTTTCACAACTGATCTAGCCTCCTTCTTTAGTTGCAAGCCTCTTTGTGCAGGGGTCCGTTTCGCAAAACTGTTGTGATAATAACGGTTTTGTGAACTGACCTCAGACATTCGATGCAGATAGTCATATCAAGTGACGCTACAGATAAGTCGGTACCCGAAACGGATGAATGAGGCATCATAAGTGCAACACGGCGAGACGTTTAAGCTAAGGATATTAGCATTTGTTACGGATGAGAAGCTGTTGTCCATCATTTAAAGAGAGTAAAAATGAACTTTGAGGATATTCACCTTCCATTCTCTTTCTCTAAGCGGTGACTCACCAGTGCGCTCTCCTCAAAGATGACCATAGTGCTAAGTATCCGATCTGGATCTGAAACAGTGAATTGGGAACAAGTGATGACAAAGGATTCCAGGCTACCAGCTTAAAAGTCGTTCACCATCCCTGCGTACTCTCAACTCGAAACAATATTACATTTTAGTACTGCCCTGCGACTGATGAGAACTGAGAGGTGCAATAATTTCTGAATTATGACTTCGAATGCAATTCCCAAATTAATAGTACCTAACATTACGATACCAATTGGGATTTCAGTTTGGATGATTCTATTGTAATTCTCAAATGCCGGGATTCGATCTCCACCAATGATTCTGACATCGAAACCGTTACATCTTTGAAGACTCTCTGAGTGAAAATGAGATGTAGAGAACAGTGAGCCGTTTTAGACGCTGTACAACTTGAACTCCTCCTTGGAGAAGCTGACGACGAACGTGTCGAGTCTGCTGCTGACGATCCAAGTAATGGCCGCCGTTTTTACGCTGATCTGTACAGTGCTCGCACTCGGCTTTCTGGTCCTGGCCTGTCAGGCGAAATGCAAGCGAGAGGAAATCAAAGAGAATGAGGAGCTGCGTGCTAGTCAAACTGATCTCACGAGACTCATGATCGCCAATTCTAGTGCCGATGCGCAAAATAAGCGGCGTCCTTAAAAGGTTCCTGAACTGAAATATAACTTGTTGACTCTTGGTTAATGGCTCATGAATTTGTGTATTTCCACCTTGAATTTAATACTCTTTGTATCAAATCGGACGCTTTCTTAATTAAGACAGTTTTTAAATTGATTTTCTTTAAAAATATTCAGCAAAGCGTCCGATTAGAAATGAAAAGTGTAAAATTCGAAGTGAAAATAATGTCTTTGTTGTATATGAAAAACATTGAATGGCTCATGTTTATTGTGTGCATATAGCAAAGAGATTTGCTGAATGCATGCCCCGATTGATCTAAAGAAATCACAGCGTCTTGAGTTTTAATTATGTTTCACTTCTGAATACAAATAAATTTTTCGCGTACACTTTCCTTTGAAACAAAACAGAACAATATGAACACAAACAGCGCAATTATGTATTTCTTTCAACAGAAATAAGTAACTTTTATAATTTCTTCGAAAGGTTAAATCAAGAAACCGTAAATATTTTCCTTTCAGGGCTCTTTTAACCTGTGCAATATATTTGTATCTGTATTTAATAAATAATCAAATTTCTCACATTCACACAGCTGCAAAATATAGCTTTAAAATTAAAGAAGTCATTATAGGCAGTTTTTAAAGGAAAATTCAGAATTCCACCCCAAGCGGGAAGAGAATGCTATCTTTCCTTAGCAAAAATTTACGCTATTTCTCTCCTGCCATGTCCTTACATTTTAACAGTATAATCTTCAACTAAAACCTCGGCTCAATCGAACAACGGGCAATATCAAATGATAGCATCAATTGTTTAATTGTTATGAGTGTGGTCACTTTTACTGAATCACTTACACAGCGCCGAGTTCACTGTAAAGTGTTTACCGTCGTAAAACGCGGAGGTCATTCTCTGTATGCATATACGATCGTGACACTAGTCGGCCGAGAGTAAAATCACGAGCAATCACGACGCGCGACCAGCATCGATCCTGAAACGGGTCGAGCACCCACTCGGCTGCCGTATCCTTCCTAGGACAACAACTGCTCAATGCTTGCGCTCGGGACGCATGCAGACTCAGTTGTCATCACTTCCCTTCATATCTGCGGTCATGGTACGAACGTCTACTACTGACACACTGACTCCTTTGTATAAGTCGCAGTTGATGCGAATAAAGATGGAAGCATCATTAAGAAAGGCGGCGTTTCTGTCCATCGCTATGACCACTGTTGCTTTAGCAGTGTCCCTCATTGGTATTCCACTGTTCGTCACGTTTGCGATCAAAATACAAAGTCAGATCGAGAGCGAAAGCGAATTTTGTCGAGTAAGTATGTTTTGGCTGGAGGAAGTTGTTCTTGTTCTTGTTCTTGTTGTGGTTGTTGTACAAAGCTCTCGTATACGCCCTGCCGATGGATCGAAGATTTTAAAGGGGTCACACGATGTCGTCAAACTTTTATATAATTTTGTGTAATTAAATAATAATCTGAGTGCGAAATTGTTGCAAGATGATGCGTTTCGAAGGAGAGGAACGAGCAGAGCAGAACATAAGTTAGAGCCGACGGTTAGTGGTGGGAAAGTCAAAATTAAACCGGAGGAATTCCGGATATCGTAGAAATATTTCCTCTCTGTTCCTCGCAGCTTCATCCCTGAATCAAGTGTAGACAAACTACTTATCTGGAAGATGCAGACACTTCATTGGGCTAAAGGGAGGGTTGAGTTGAAAGCAAATTATTCTCCGAGAATCTGCACCAAATTTGCCTAGCTATAAGTGCTCAGCGGCTAATTTTTGACAATAATTAATCACCGCTGTATGACAAAATGACTATTTTCCAACATCAGTTCCAGCGGCGATACATATGGCTTCCTTTGGGGAACAAACTGCGCTATACCCCAACGTCATACGTCCTGGAGAGCATGCATCTAACAATACTCATACCTATTTAGTCGAAATGACTTTGGCGGTTCAGGGAAATTTACCACTTGGCGTCAAAATATTTCTCAAGACTTTTTTCTTGAAATAGTACGCCAATGAGGGACATTAAATTTCTTGCTGATAGCTTCGAAAGCCCAAATCTATGAACGCTTCTGATTCGCGAAGGATCCTTTATCATCTACGCCCTACCAGTGCGTATGCATCATGGAAATGAAACTCTCTCTCACTAGTTCACTCTTCTGTTCCAGCTAAAAACGCGGGATTTATGGACATCAGTGGCCTCATCGTCTATGATGCACGTCTTCCTAAGAGACTTCGTCGATCGTGATGGCGTCGATGAGACTAGAAACTCGAGGTCTGTAGACCCCGTCGGCGATTTCTCAAAACCTCCAAAGTTGTGGAACTTTGGCAGAGGCTTTTTCGAGCACAATGGTCGGCTGTGCTCAGTCTGTCCGCTAATAATTGTTTAGACAATCAGTTTAGGAAAACCACTTTCGAGTTCTAGAGGCGAAGCGCTGAGCTCGAGCGAGGCGGCCGAAGCGATCCCCGTTTCAACAGAATACGAGGTCTCATCTGAATCGACAAAGGATGAATCCTCCACAACTTCTCGCTTCAACTCGTGGCAAAGCAGCGTTACACCGCAGTACATTAGCAGGCCGAGCTATAGTACCACAACTCGTCAGCCATGTAAGCGTTTCAAACTGAAATTTGGCTAGAGTTAGGTAGGCGAATGAGGACGAGGCATTGAGAAAAATAAAAGTTTCAACCAAACAAGTAAAACATCAAATAAAGCAAGCATATTAAAGGACTCTAAGTAACAGCGAATCCCTGAAAAGGGGTTCCTTAATTTAAGTTATTGTATTATGTAATGTTACGATGCATATTGTGTAGCGCACAACTATGTGCATATTAGTTTGATCTCTAGTTTATGGGCAGTGTTGCAACTCTGTTACCATATTGGTTATTTAGTCGCGCGTATAGAATTATTGATATAATTTATACAGAAAAAACTCAAAATCATTTACATACTGCTCTACATTATATTTATGACATTGGTTT
>NIUQ01004319.1:0-13953 GCA_002796945.1 Plectus sambesii
CTGTAACGTGTGGCGACAGGTTTATTTGCGCGGCCTGCAAGAAACAATGTATGCGGCAGTACGTGCGGTCGTGAAAATTATTGACTTTCGCTGCACACTAGCATTTGCGCACAGATCTGGTTTCCACGTGGAGGGCCATGCAAACGTCTGAATCAACAACCCGGCAGCTAAACGACATCACCCGATCGCGGGCGAGCGCCGATGGAGTACGGTATGTAGCGCAGGACAGCGCTGCGGCGCGGAATGGCTGGCGCGCTTTGGCATAAATTACGAACTTTGCATTCACGACACAGGCCGCTCGGCGAAGGTTTGATTCCAACCGTTTGAGGTAGTAATTTCCTTTTTCACTCATCACGCACGATGCAGTCCATCAACTTGGACATGGACGACTTTTACGACCGCGATGGATTCGACGACGAACCATTTGCCGAAGAAGCAGAGGAAGTGCCCGATCCCGATGAGCGCCGCCGACGACGTGCTGGCCGAGGCGATGATGACGGTTGGTGGCTGTTTGATTTTTATTAGTTCGCATAATTATTTATGCTATTCTCAGTTCCCACGGATGAGCAGGTGCTGGCTGGGATGGACAAGACGCTGCCGAAGCGTCGAACTACGAAACCGCAGCCAAAGTTGGACGAGAAACGGTTGGATAGATTGAGCTTTCATACCATTTTCATTGCAATAAGGGCGCTTTCCAGAGCAGAGAGAACATGTTCCATATCGTTTTGACTGAAAAATGTCCTCTATGAACTGGAAAGTGCTCCTATTAACGTAATAATGGTATATACGTACAATAGTGAACTGTACTTCAAGAATACAATTTTCAGGTTATGCAGTGAGACGGGATTCACATCGCTTCCAGTCTTATTCAAGGACTGGAAACCGAACCCGAAGAAAGACGAGGTAACCTGCGAAGCGTCTTTGATTGACTAAAATTTTATCACCTCAACTTTAAATTCGACAATGTCGCGCGGAGTTCACGTCGGGTGCTAGCTGAACGTCCATGTGGCGTGCCTTTCTGAGACCTGTCTTTCTGGAACCCGGCTGCCTCGCACTATAGGTCTATGACTTAGGTCACTCCAAGGCACAAGTCCTTGGAGAGCCCTCCAATGCAACGCGGTCGGATTTAACATAGGACATCAGAAAAGCAGACCACATTTTGTGTGCGTTTTGAAACCGAAACCAATAAACTGAATCACTTTAAGGCGAAACGATGAGCAGACGTCTAAAGTAGCGATGTTCTTTCAGTATGGCAATTTATGCAGCATGATGAACAAGCTGGAGCACTGGGCGCATCGCCTCTATCCGAAGCTCAAGTTCGACGATTTCCTCGCGCGGGTTGAGCAGCTCGGCGATAAACGCCCAGTCAAGGTGCGAACTTTCGTTGATAATGAGTCACTATCATTTATGACTGATTGCACGGTCGTATATAAATCCGAACTTCGCCGTTCCCTTTCGCCGGTCTAAATCCTTCTTGCAGACCCAAATGCAGAAGCTCAGAATGGACATGCCGCTGCGCGATGACGATTTTGCCGCCGCAGCCGCCGACGATGGAAAGAATGGCGACAATGATGCAATGGATGCTGACGATGGTAACAGCCAGTTGGCAACGAGTGCGCCGACGACGGCCGCCGCCGCCAACGATGATGACTACGATCCGTTCGCCGACGCGTACGGCGATTCGTCGCCTCCTTCCGCCCCTCCTTCCTTTAGCTCCGACAGCGTCAACGCCCTCCCTGCGCCTTCGCAGCAGACTGCACCGACTGCGTCTGTGAGTCTATTCACTTCCACAAGCGTGTTATATTGAATTGTCTGAAAAGTGTTTTCAAAAATTTGCATAGATTTATTTTTGAATAAGAGTTAGTTATTGAAACGACTTTGCGGATAACATAATACGATTATCAAGAACATGTGAATGATTCTAAGATGTTTGCGTTGCGAAATCTGCCAGTTTTTCAAGCATGTCCTACGCCATACTCAATCACCTATGATTTAGACGATGACGGACGAGCAGCGCCAGCGTATGGAAGCGAACCGATTGCGAGCGATTGAACTGCGACAGAAACGCTTAGAGTACTATGCTCGCCTTGATACGGGTAAGGAACGCTTATTCTATATCGGATCTATCATCATAATTTGTCATCTTTGTGTTCAATTTCGTTAAACTACCGTTCTAATTGAATGCAAGTGTGACGAATTAGAGTGCAAAGATGATGAATTATGATAAAACACTACTGTAAGGCGAGAAATTATTGGGTGGTATTAAATTTGGGTGAATTGGGTGATACGGTCGACCACCTAAGTTGAATCCTATCCAATAAGTTTACTCTTATAATATCACTGAGTTAAACCGATTAGTTACCCAAGTTAGATACTGTGAAGCGAAAATTATTGGGTGGGATTGAATTTGAGTGAATTTGGTGGTCCGGCCAACTACCGAATTGGTCCAACTGAGCCAGTCACCCAAATTAAGTACCACCCAATATTTCTACCCTTACAGTATGTCATGAAAAAGTTACAGCCAACGCGGAAGCGGTGACGTCATCCGACACGAATGAGCGGTTGTCTACTGATCCATCAGAGAACCGCGAAACTTCTGCCAGTCCGATCGCCCCGATGGACGCTCCTCCTTCCGAAGCGGACAATCTGCCACCGACGCAGCCGGCACCTGAACCTCAATTACTCGACGAAGACGATGTTATGATGAGTTTGTGTGACGGCCAACCGTGACCTCTTTTTGTAGCCAGCGAATCGATTTGTAAACACCAGTTTTGCTCTGACATTTTACTAATTTGTACAGACATGGATATTAGAGGTACGTAGAGATCTTGCAATGGATGATGGCCGTGGTACCGGCGACGCGGCCTGCTCTTATAGAAAAGTACCACGGGGTCTTTTACGTGCCTCCCAAGACGAGACACGGAGCATCGGTTTTACGTCTCATCCGAAAGACTTAAATGAGGGCGACGTTTACAGCTTATCGAGGTAAAATGAGAGGTCGGGCACTTCGAGTCGGACGCCCTTTCTTCGGCGGATTCCCTGAATGAGGGAGCCGGCCAGGGTGGCGACGTCCGTCGGCGATCCCGGCACCACTTGCCAGTGGTCGAATGTGCATTGCGGATGCGCCTGTCCCGACGTATTCGACATCAGCGCCTCTGTCATGCCTGCAAAATTAACTCAGTCACTTCAGTTACATTTAAATCACAGCAAAAGCCTTACCGAATGACTCGTTCACCGGCACAAATGCTTTGACTAGGAACATTGGCGAGGAGCCGATGGCGCTCTGGTCGTTGATGTGGCCTCGCCGCTGGTTGAGCACCCGGTAGATTGCGCCGATCGCCGACTGAAATATTGGTTAGTTAAAATTCGGCAATAATTCTGCCAGTCCTGCGGGGTCGGGAGTGGGACACAGAGCAGATTGAGAACCGTGAAATTGATTGCAAACATCCAATTGCGTTCGACTTAGTGCTCTTTGCTAGTCGTTCCCCCCATTAAGCCCATACAATTGCGCTAACCGATCGAACTCAACTCACTTCGGGGCACTGGATCTCGACGGCGTAGATCGGTTCGAACAGTGTGGCGCCTGCGGTCAGCATTGACGCGAACATGCAGCGACGAGTCGCCGGCAGCAGCTCGCTGCCTCCGCGATGGCTCGAATCGGAGTGGACGACGGCGTCGTACAGGTCGAAGCGCACGCCGCGTACTGGTTCGTCACCGAGCGGGCCCTAAAAAATAGTTTGTAATTGGGTATAAGAGTGTCGTCAGTCGCCTGTACACATACCTGCTTCAAGGCCCATTGAGCTCCGGCGCAGACGGCTTCGCGGATATCCTGAATGTGTTGGCAGGCCTTCGTGGAGTCGATTACGATATTCGGGCCGGAATCATCGGGTGCGAAGCACCACATCTTGCGCACATCGCTCGTGTCCATGCCGAACCGATCGTGAAGCAGTTTCGATCGAACGGTCGTGTCGCCTCTGGGGGCGACGTCGCCGATGTCGATCGCTTCGGCCAGGCCTTCCGGCAGCGGCCGCGCCTTCATGAACAGTCTGTTCAGTTTGTTCGCCGACTTCGCCAGGCACATCTGTGCCGATTCGCCGGTCACCGTTTCTCTGTATGACACGACCGGGTCGGAACGCTTGATCTTCACGCCCGCATGGTCCTCTTCCAAGTCCTTCAGGCAGATCTGCAGGTGCAATTCTCCCGCTCCGGCCACCACGTGCTCGCCCGACTCCTCGACGATGCACTGCACCATCGGGTCAGACTTTGCCAATCGCTTCAGTCCTTCGACCAGTTTCCCTAGGTCTTTCGGGTCGGCCGGCTGGACGGCGACGCGCACGACGGGCGACACGCTGAACTTCATGACGCGCAGGTTGTGAGCGTCCTTGAAGGTGGTGATGGTGCCGGTCTTGACGAGGTACTTGTCGACGCCGATCAGCGCGCAGACATTGCCGCACGGTACGTCGTTCACCGACTCAGCCTTTTGACCTATCATCAGCGCCACCCTGCAACAGCGCAAACAATGATTTCATCATACTCTTTAATCACTTTATCAGCAAACACCTACCGCTGGATGGAGTCGGCTTCGTGCAAGTCGCTCTTCCCGCCGGGTACATAGTTCGGTCCCTGAATGCGCGCTTTCATACCCGTCGTTACAGTGCCCGAGAAGACGCGACCAAACGCGTAGAAGCGTCCCTTGCCGAAAGCCGGTACCATCTTCGAAACATACATCATGAGCGGTCCGTTCGGATCGCACGTCTTCATCGCTAAATACACATAAATTAATCGACAAATGAAAGAATTGACAATTGATACGAACCTATGGCGGCCGCATCGTCCATAGGTCCTTCGTACAAAATGTCGGTGCGGTAGCGCTGAGCCGTGATCGGGCTCGGCAGATGGACGCAGATCAGCTCCACCATCGCATCGCTCGCCGGCAACCAACGGTGCAGCATGAGCTGAAATCTCGCTCTTTAATAATTATTCAGTAAAAAATTTGATCGTACCTTGAGAAGATCGCGTTCTTTCAGTAGTCGTTCTTCGGTTGATAAGGATATGGATAGTTTTTCGGCGAGTTTCAGCGGATCTTCCGAGTTCAGGAGAGTGGATCGCAGGACGCGGTAGATGGGCTCGAGCACGAATTGAACAAAGCCATTCGTTGAACTTTCTGTCGGTCGTTCGTTCGTCCACTTGCGTGTCTTGGAATCAAAGTAGCGCTCGCCCCACAGGTTGCGCATCAGTTTTTCAACCTTTAAAAGCAAGGTTTATGGTAACTATGACTTTATTTCTTCGATTTCTTACCTTGATGCCGAACTTTGACGCGTACAATTCGGCCATCGAACGCAGCGTGAAGCCCCAGCCTTGGAAGCCGCTGCCGAAACCGACGTTGCCAATGGACGGATCCAACTGTAATGCAAATCAACTGCGTCATCTCAATTTATCAAAAAAAGAAGAAGCAAGTTACAGTCAATCCACCCATTGCTTCGGCCTGCTCCTCGCTAGAGTAGGTTGCGATCAGCGCGTTCACATGTTCCACCACCGCCCGCAAGCGAATGTAGAGTTCTTGCGGCTCGAGTTGCTGTTCGGCCATCGCCCGGTCCAGCTTGTTGAGGAACAGCACGGGCTTGATCCATTCGCCGAGCGCCTGCCGGAGCACCGTCTCCGTCTGCGTGCGAACGCCTATAGTCGATGGTATTATGTTGTTGCTCCCAAGATAACATTAAGAAAGAGAGAGCAGTACCCGAAACACAGTCGACGACGACCATGGCGCCATCGGACACTCTCAACGCGGCGCTGACTTCGCTGGAGAAGTCAATGTGGCCGGGCGAGTCGATCAGATTGACGAGGAAGGCATTACCGATCTCTTCGCGGTCGGTAATGGCCGATAGGACGTTGTCGGGCAGCTCGAAGCACATGGACACGGCGCTGAAACAATTATACTTTATGGCATCAACAAACGGTTAAACGATTGAAACGGACGTCGATTTGATCGTGATGCCCATTTGCTGCTCGTCCGGGCGACCGTCGGTAAAGCAAGCCTGGCCGGCCTTCTTCTCCGAGATGATGCCCGCTTTCGAGACGAGCGAGTCGGTCAGCGTCGTCTTGCCGTGGTCGACATGGGCGACGACGGACATGTTGCGGATGTTGCGCTGAGCGCTCATTAATTCGCGCATCTCTTTCGCCGTGTATTTCACCTTAAGAATACATCTGGTCATGTTCAAAGCCGCAAATTGCAGCAATGACTTTTTCTTTTCTTACCATGATCGAACGGCGAAGGCGATCGGGAGACTAAGACGTGTACAGTTGTGCAAAGAGCAAGCCGACAATGCTTGCTAGAGGCAGAATAGGGTCGATATATGCCTGAAAACGACGAATATATACAGCGCGGCGATTGCACCATCGCGCGCTGTCACCAAGACACACGTGCGATGACGTCATTCGTGGACAAAACGCTGTTGACGCATTTCGCTCAGAACCGCGCCGGTGGTGGGGACTTGTGCTAACTCTCTCTCTTACCATTTCTTTACCAAAGCGGTAGTATTTTGGACATTTGACATCCAAGCCATAAGTTCGCTCTGAGCGCCACAATTCTCCGAAGTTTACTTTGAGAGTTACAGATATCATTGCAAATAAAGTTCCTTTTCAAATCTTCTGTGCTTTATTTTCCGTTCGTACCTCAACGGTCGACCATCATTAACACTGTCAATGTTTCGCCCACCTGTCTCCCTCACAGTCGTCGGCACTTGAGTATATGCTAATAATCTATGGGCAACCATCGATTTCGAATACAAATTTTATTTAATTCGGACGAACAGAAGATAAAATGGAACGCGATTTACTACACTTGCTAAGTTTAGTTACAGCACGCACGCGAGGATTGAAAAATAAGTTCACATCATAGGCAACTAAATAAATAAAAACTCACAACAAGTAATTTCAGGCTATCACTAACAAAAACAAGATTCATTCGTAAACATTTAAGCACTGCAAATGTATGATTTGAACAAAATAAATAACATTTCACAAGAATTGTTTTCACGCTATCATTAACAAAGACAAGACTCATTCGTAAACATTTATTCATTACAAGTGTACGATTCGAACAAATAGCGGTTCAATCAAGTATTCAGTTTTTAGTAACAAATATTGTATCTATCCTTGAAAGCGCCTTCCAAGAAACTGTCGCAAAATGTGACAATACTTGCAGACTAGCCAGTAAAAGAGGTCTACGAATGCAAGAAAGTCAAGTCCGATCCATAAACCAAGAATGCCACCAAATTCGTTAATAAAGTTTGTCATCGTGTATTTGTTTACTTCTTTAAAACTGAGATATTCAAATGAATTTATTGTGAAATTGATCTCCGCCACTTTAATATCGATCGATTCGTCACTCCCGCTTAGTTTATCTTCGAAACTGATGCGTGTGCAATGTGGAATGCAGTTTAATTCGCAGATATCCACGTCACTGCTAGCCAACAAACTGGCGCATCTTTTATAGTCGATTAAATGGCACCGAGTCAGATTAGTATTCGACCATAGAGCTGGTGAGCATTTGCAGAAGCGCTCAATCTTCTTCTGTTGGCATTCGTCTTGGCATGTCTCCATCGATTTGCTCTCGGAGCAATGTCGTATACCGGAGCTTACCGGCATTGCTTCAAATATTCGGGACATGTCCAACTTTGCAGAGAAAGTCTTATGAAAGAAAAAAGACTGCGTTGATCCGAATAAAGAATTGTACTTAGATTCCTCTTGACTTACATCACGCCCACTGAAATCGATAGTAAGGGGTTTCAAATAACTACAATCCTGAGGATTTGGCAACAACGATCCTCTATCAATTAAGATGAAAAAATAATCCGATTTCGAGCTGAATGTCACTGTGTCCAGGGGCAACTTGTAACAGACCTTGTCCTCACCAATGAATGTCGTATCAGTTATATTCAGAACTGTGTCATTCCGTACTCCACCGTCCTCTTTCACATAAACGGCTGTAATTTTATAAAAATCTCTAATTTTCTGCCCCAAATTTTGCTTTAATTCAGGAATAGTTATATTTAAGTGGTCAATCAGTTCGTCTAGTTCCACAAGAGATGTAAAATTGTATTTAGATATGGCCGTTGTCGATTCGCATGATGCGGCACTGTCGCTGTCACGGGGCAAAGCAGAAATAAACTTCTGGGTGCCATGCCTTTCGACTGTATCGTAGATGATTAAGTATTCATACGTCCACTGAATTAGCCATGTGGGCCAAGACTCACTAAAAAGTTTTTTCTTGTCATAAAATGAATTCAAGTAAAGATTCCTTGTCAAATTGGTGTTGCTCTCAAACTGCCAGATTTCTGTTTCATTTAGAAGTTCAACAGCGTACAATGGCATGCATATTGTCGAAGATGGTAATTTGATTGTATCATTCATCATTAAATCCACAAGATATTTAGGTTCACCAACTTTGAACGAAGAAAAGAGAGCACTGCCCATTCTCACCGTCACATAAAGGCCAATCAAATAGCCAATTGACAGAAAGATATTTTTCCAGATATCATTAATTTTAATAGTTTTCATTATGTCGCAAACATTCATTACACGTAATTGTCGATTTAGTTCAGAAATCAACTTCGCAACTTTTGATTTGTTTATTTTATCCAAGCTTTTCAGCAGTAGAGGACTCTGTGCAAATCTTGTCCTTTTCAAGATGAAAGCAAGGCACAATGTCGCTGCTGTTATTATAACTCGGTAAAAGCTGAAGATATTAAAACCCAGTAAAATTCCAAGCGTTCCTCCTAACTAAATAATGTATAAGGACACCTAATTGCGCCAAAAATAAATAAAGTTTAGCTAAAAATGATTAACATATTTTTTGCTTATTTATACCGACAACGATATAAAATTTGATAACAGTTATGGAATATTATTGAACTAAACAAATCTGAATGAAAAAAATTGGTTCGAAATACTGTATTGCAAAATTTTTTTCAATTTGTCTCCTGATCCCTGCTCTATATATCTTTAATGGGCTTTGATTTCATGGCGCAATCAAATGTCCAGAAAGACCTTAATTAACAAATCGATGAAGGTGAATGTTGGTTGTTCTACAATCGACATGTAAACGCCATTGTTTACGCTGAATTTGATAACGGCAGTATGGTAGTATTTCGGGTGAAGTTCGTCCCTATACGAATTGCTTCGAAAATAACTTGCAGTACAAAATGGTAAACACAAATCTTTGCAGTCGATATCGTCGCTTGTGTTATAATTTAGGCATCCCATATAACGATCAAACGTGCATTCGTCTAAACCAGAGGTCGGTGGAATCATCATAGCCCAGTATGCTGGCGAGCAGTTACATAAGTTTTCTATAAGTTCGATGCGACACTGAGCGCGACAGTACAGTTTGGTTGCAAACGGCGAGCAATGTAGTTTCACACGATCGGTCTTGGGCCGACTTGTGTAAAGGCCGTCAACGCTGATTGATGTTTTCGTTACATATCCATATTCAAATGGAAAGAAGGTGGAATCATAAACGGTTAAATAAGAGTTGAGATTCATGAGCTGCACGCTCTTTGGTTCCAATAAATAATCTGAAAAATGTATATAACCGAAACTCGAGAGTGACTGAAAGTGCGGATACGATGCACTGTTTACAGAAAACTCCAGCACATCATCTGGAGTAGTAAAAATGACTCCATATGACAGACCGTAGCAAAATATTTCATCGGTGATGGCTGCCGTATAAAAAGAAGTTTTGTTGACGATATTAGTTGTTCCATTACTGTTCGTGAAGCTGATCTTCAATTCAATCATGCGAGCTAGTTCAACTCCCAGTTTTTGTCGCAGTTCGTTCGCTGTTATGTTCCATTCTAAAATCTTGGGCAGAAAAATGCCATTTAACGATTCGTTTATGTCATTTCTTAACAAGAAATCTTCACCTAAAAAATCACGTACAGTGAAAGTAAACGATATATCATGACACTAATAAAACTGAGATAAGATATTATACATTATTTTATAAAATTTTGTCTAATGAAGTATCATGCATTATGCATATTAACGATATGATACTGATGATTTTTATTTCATGAAATTTCATACTACGTTAATTGATGCTATCAAATCGTTTTTCTGATACCATATCCAGCGCTGGACTCTGGAGAAATACTAACCTTATTCAAAATCGAAGCAAAAACGGAATTGATAACATGAAGTGAAAATCGTAATTTAGATGCGAAGTTGTTTAATTTTGCCATAAGATTTCAAAATCAGTGTAATTTTGGCATTTGTTATCAATCTGATAAAGAAGAATGGCACGGAAGTTCGAAAATAATATTGAAATTAATCTCATCATTGAAAAAATAAACGCCTAGGGCGATTATTAGAAGATTTACGATAAGCATTATACGTATTGAAAAGCATTAATTTCACATTGCCTTCAACTTACCTGCTGATAGTTTGAGTCGCCACTCATAGTCAGAAATAAAGCTGACTTCAGTGTAGTTAGCTTCAGAACCAGCAAGAACACCTAAATACAAAAGTCCAATGGAAACAAGCTGTTCGGGCCAATCGTTTCCTCCAGATATCTTAATAAGCGATGCTCTAGTGATATTTGATTTATTGAAGTAATCTCTCAAAGGAATAGTAATATTGTCATATCCTTGGAAAATGTAACGAGAGTCGTAATCAATACAAAGCGATGGCGGCTGCAGTGAAACTGTTCCATCTGTGATAAGCGAAGGATAATAAACCGCTTCGTCTGCCAAGTACAAATTGATCAATTCAACGCACCATACAGCTGTGAATACGCTACCAACTATGTAAATTGTTGCCCAAAACAGTTTTTCAGCAATTCGAAGAAACATAGCTGATGTGTTTGTAGGAGTGTCGCCATTTAAGAATAAGAAGAGCAATTTTTGAAGAATATATTTTTGACCACTGGAGTTGTTGGCTTGTGCAGTAGATTCTTCTTGAACTGCGTCAACACTGTCGATTACATTCACTTTGTGATTCCGTAGACGCCTGTCATGGACATTAGAATTCTTTATTTTTTTATTCGTTATTGCGTTATTCATTCTGTTATTATTTGCATGTTGTCTTCTGTGATGCGCATGTTTCTCTTCCCATGCGATACTCTCTCTATTCTTCCTTGATGTTGTTTGCTTTTCACTTTCATTCATTAGGCGAATGCTTGTCGCATCAATCTCAATTTCAACTTCTTTGCCCTTTATTTGGTTTTCACTTATGTGGCTTCCCTTGTCATGTGACGATGATATGCGATTTTCAACATTTTCTTCGCTGTGCTTAATATTGACACTTTCTTCGTGCTTTTCTTCTTCAGAATTGTGAACGTTTCTCAGCAAAATCTTCTTGATTAAATTCGTTAATAGACTGACAATGAATTCAATGATGATCACAAAATCGAGTCCGAGCCAGAGTCCAAGGCCGCCTCCAAACGCTCCAATGAACTCTTCGAAACTGGGCCATGTGAACACTTGTTCGATGATTAAAAAATCGAATGTTTTGGTTCCTATTTGTACAGTACTAAAAGATGTCTGGATGTCTGACCCAAAATTATACTCGTAGTGCCATTGTTCGCATAGAGGCACACATTTATTTGTGCACAGTGAGGTCGCATTCTCCGCGTATTGTTCCAGACAGTTTGAATAATCGTCAACTGTGCAATTGCGATAACTAAATGTAGCTGCTGAAACGATTTTATTGGGTCAGAATATGTGATATTGGTACAAGAAACCTATATTATTCGCCTTAAGTGGAGAATCATTAAATGATGAATTACACAATGTCCCACCATTGAAGAATGCTTTTAGTCTGCAAGAGATAGTCAAAGAAATGAACATCGCACTTTACGCAGCAAGGCGATTGTCATTCGCTCATTAACCCATTTGAGCAGGATCGGATTAATAGTGGAGGAGCGAAGTGGATAAATCCCAACCTACTGACCTCTTCATGGCCCCAGCTAAGCTACTATTGCGAAAGATTTTAAATGTTTTCTGTGTGCAGTTCTGAAATTTCAAGATTTAGTCTGCGGCAATAAAACATGTTAAATTTTACCAGTACTGCAAATTACACTGCAGTTTGGGTAGTCGAAACTGGGGAGTGCCCTAAAATTTGTGATGCCAAAGATTTCAGAATTTGACCTCAAAGACAATTCAAAATGTTGCTTGGTAAGCGAAACATTGAAAATTTTCGCATTAGGAACTCTCCACCCAGGAAGAAGTTGTTTCTCTAAATATAGAATTCGATCTAGATTGACAGTGATAAATAACGGAAGAAATTGGAAAGATTTTTCCGATTTTTAGCAAACTGAAAATTCTCGATTTTTTTCCCTTTACAATTTTGCACTTACTTGTCAAATTGAATGTAATTGGTGAACAATGACAATTCGTCCTGATCCATCCTCTGAGACACTTATTTTCGCATTCTTCCCGGCTAGTATCTGAGGAGCATTGAACGTCGCCTTTCACATATGGTAGCTTTCGATAAAGTGCCTTTACGCCAATATCCGTTGTGATTCTTTCTCCACAAGTAAAACGATTGTAATAATAAGCGAATGTTTCATTTCGTGTCGTCGCTCGTCGCGGTGTGCTTCTGCTTTCACTGCCGAGGTCGATTGTAATTTCTTGGCACCATTTTTGACTATACTCGCCGCCATAGTACGGATTCAAGAAAATGTTCTCTGTAGTACCCAATTGTTGCAGATAATTTTGATATCCGATCAAGCGAAAGCAAATTGTATCCATGCCGATAAATGAAATTTTACTTCCCGCGATACATTCCGTCTTACCACTCTGTTTAAAAACTAGAAGGCTATCGTACCCTACCACGTACATTGGCATAGAGCAAAATTTTCCATCAAAAACGCTTTTCAATTGCTCGAGAGTGATGTTAAAACGCTCAATATTCGGCACGAGAATTTCCTTCAGTGCAATCCAATCATCACTTTTATCCGAGTGGAAGGTAGAAATTTGCGTAATGCCCGGCTCCCATGCCCGNCGCTCAATATTCGGCACGAGAATTTCCTTCAGTGCAATCCAATCATCACTTTTATCCGAGTGGAAGGTAGAAATTTGCGTAAGGCCCGGCTCACACGCCCGTTCCGCCTCATAGATCATGGCGAGATATTTGAGCAGAGACAAATAGATTTCATCATCGTAAATTTGGCTTTCATTGACTTCAAATATGTCTTCAGGTGAGATAGTTTCGTTGAAAAATCGAGACCAAGCTGACGTATAATTAAAACTGGATGGAGAGGAAATGCTGAACAGCTCTGTTGTGTTAATTTTCAAACAAATGGTCATATTCGGTAGCTGAAAGGGTTTAATTGCATGTAATATTCATTCTATAGTTCATTTTTTAAGGGAAGCAGACCGGATTTGCCAGTGAACGACCAAAGTGCGTGCTTATCATTGATTACGACTCAGACCTTTCAAGACAATGGCAATCGTTACCTTGTTTGTAAATAACTAAAGGCATCTTTAAACTCACCAGTGCCCCTCACAGAGATCGCTTTTAGCATTTATAGACCCACAAATCTTGTGCTTACTGGATCATTATTTCTTTAGAGGCCTTGACTGAAGAGGATAAAGTTGTTGGTGAAAGAACAAAAGCGCTAAATAGAATAAAGTGCCAGGGGTGTATTGATCATCCTTGTATCCTTTTACACTTTTTGATAAGCATATCAGTCAAAATTTCACTTACGTATGTAACATTGTTGTTGATAATGGCTTTCATATTCGTTGTCGTTTGATCATCGCGAAACTGTTGAATTACTTCGAACGACCAAGTGATGGTTAAATAACTGAACGCCAAATATACTGTTGACCAAAATAATGTCTTCGCGACATGTTTTACCACAATCAATGGCTCCAGTTTCATAGGAAGAATACTGAACTCGCTAATTATTTTGTTCAAATGAGAGCGTATCTTTTTATTGTTGATAACAGA
>NIUQ01004320.1:0-14098 GCA_002796945.1 Plectus sambesii
AAGATTTTTGCGATCGAATGCATCCGACAGCGGAAGTGGAAAGAGCACCAGTCAAAAGGGACGCGAAAGCGATGAGGATGAAGGCGAAGATAAAGAAGATGGTAAGAGATTCGATGATATTCTATCTATATTTCAAGGAGGTCATTAATATACTGCTTAAGAGATTTGAGAGTGCGTTAACTTAGGTCAAGATGGTGTTTATACTTCAAAAATTGTATTAACACATGCTACTTTTTGAATAATTGTATCTTTCTTGATATTATCTCGGATTATCGGATTTTCTTAAAAGCGAACTCAAAATTCTCCGATATGATTTCAAAACGTCCCGTTTAAATTAACAATGGTGTATGTATTGTAGTTCTAGTCGCCGTAGGGAGTAGACGAAGGAGTCGGCATGGTTGGGGCTCAACCGGATGTTGCTTATACCGCGACCAACGTCCTAATAGTTTAGTAATACGAGGAGGAAAAAGCTAGACACGACCGCTCGGTAGCCGAGCAATAACCCAAGTTAACTGTATCAAATGATTATTAGGTATCACAGAGATCACACGGTGTAACAGTATGTGATTAGTATCTACGTCTCGCCTTATGATGAATGATGGGAAGAAAAGCAACGATAGGATGCATTTCAGAAGAGAAGAAAAAGGAAGCGTTGAAAAGAGCGACCATCATTTCCATGTTCGCAACGGGCGTAGCGCTCGTTGTATTGATGAACACATTTACAAGTGGGCGGGCGAGCGAATTCGACTCAGCTTTCATCACCTGGAACGTCTTTGTGCAGGAGATGTTGGCGAAAGGAGAGGTTCGTTCACGTTTGAGCTTGTTTCATAAATCTGCTCTATTTCGCATTGAGGAAGTGCGGTAATTGATCAATTGAGTGCACCGCGGGAAACTTTGCCACTCGCATGTCACACAGGACCAATCACCGCTCTACCTCTTTTTATCAAATGACCATTTTCATCATAATTCGTCACTATTGTATTAGAATATAACAACTGTACATTTAAATGTGTCATTCTTGCACTTGAATTCGATACAAAGTGATTAATTGTGGTGCAAGACCGTACATAATAGTTGGATTATGAAAGTTCATGTAATAGGTCCAATTGATCCTGTTGTCTGCTACCGACTAGCGTTTGCTTTCAGGTTGAGAGCATCCATGTGTACCCGGGCAAGGAGGTGGCAGTTGTTCGCCTTCACGAAGGAGCGATCGTCAACGGCAAAAGAGCGAGCGTAAGTTTGCGTTAACTCATTACCACATAACTTACCATGTAAAGAGCATAAATTAAGTAAATGTCTATGGGTAGAACACATACGATTTTTCAGAAGTTATTAGTTCTTTTACTACTGCTCTTCAAAATCTAGAAGCTTTTTGGAATACTCTATGCTTGTATGGACCTGATATGCTGTAAGTGATGAAATAACAGTCGAATTTTACTTGAAAAACTTTCAAATAGCGATAGCTGGGAGTGCTTTTAGCGGTACAGAATATTATAAAATAGAACACTGATTGATTAGTGCATTATAGGAGGGAGAAACGAGTCTGAGAATATTCACAAATTGCGTTAAATAATAAAAAGCTAATAGTCGTTTCTGTCGACTCAGTCAGCATTACTGGCGTAATAGAGTATGAGCACAGGCCACAAATCCATCCACATTTCAGGGACAGCGCATGTACAACCTCCAGTTGTCGAATATCAATCGATTCGAGGAGGACTTGCGACGCGCTGAACAAGACCTTGGAATTCCTGAACAGAACTCTGTTACCGTCAACTTCCATTATCCCCTAGATGTGTAAGATTTAAATTCGCGCCATCTGATATATGTAAATTTTTGCGTTTGCAGAGGACCGATCATCACGCTCGCTCTGTTCGCCGTAGTGACCTTCTACATTTACCGCATGTTTAAATCTGGCAAATTCAAGATATCCATGATGAACCCAATGGTAACTTCTTTGACGCGCTTTATCGTGTAGTGTTATGACTACTTCGATTTTAGTCGTCGATGACGAAGGCTAACTTTAAAATAGTCGATCCTCATGCGAAATCCGGCGGATTAAAGACGCGATTCAGCGATGTCGCCGGCCTGCATGAGGCCAAGGTGGAGATTCGAGAGTTTGTCGACTACCTCAAAAGACCCACTGCGTACACGGTAATTAATGACTTCGGACTGTTGACGTACTTTGGAGACGTATTAACGCTATCATTCAAATTATTTTAAATATCAGGAATGATATCCTTACTGCTTTTGCTCTCTCATGGTGCGCCAAGTTATATTATGGAACTTGGAATTGTTGCACGTAACAACATCCAACGAATGTTTCATTTTGCGTTTTCTGACAAAACACGATGAGAATACGTAACATACCAAGAGTATAAACCGTTCACCCTATCAAAATTTTCATACATTGCACCTAAATTCAATTATAATTGCTGAGTGTTGCAACCAACTTCCTTTCAGACTCTTGGTGCAAAGTTGCCAAAGGGCGCGCTGTTGCTGGGTCCGCCCGGCTGCGGCAAAACGCTGCTGGCCAAAGCGGTCGCCACCGAGTCGTCGGCGCCGTTCATTGCCGTAAACGGCACTGAATTCATTGAAGTTATTGGCGGTAAGTAGAAATTGCTTCTGTACTATTCTTGGTCGAACGAGCCGAAGAATATGCAAATTTTTTGCACCTCTTTACTATCATTGAAAGGTAACTTGTTTATGGCAGCTATCAGAGATGTTGTTTTTGAACCATCCTAGTGTTCACGCAGGTTTCCATGAGCAGATTCATGCGCACTGTTTCATATACATATGCAAATTATCTATCGAAGAGGTGTAGAAAGAATATGTTATTTTAGCTAAGCGTTCATTACGTATATTTTGTATTTGCTTGTTAACTATGGTATGCGATCAGCGTGCAACCGTAATTAAAGGGATTAATTCGGTATGAAAATGATGGAAAGACGAGGGCTAGAGAGCAGCCGGTCGAGAAAGAGAAATTAAAGTGAAATCAGCATTGTAAACCGATATTAAAGCTTATAAGCACGAATGTCCGTATTACCCACGCGTGGACTTCCAGAAATCATCGTGCAGTATCTGAGATCTTCAAATCGCGTTCCCCTCAACTGTAATTAATTGAATGTGTAATATTTCAGGACTGGGGGCGGCCCGCATGCGGGATTTGTTCAAGGAGGCCAAAAGTCGATCGCCGTGCATCATTTATATCGACGAAATCGATGCGATTGGACGCAAGCGAAGTGGTGGCGAGTGAGTTCTTGTTTTGACTTTTGCACTTTGCCTTAAATACATTGCTGAGTGGAGAAAACGTTTAGCCATGAAAAACGTAATCGAAGATTCGGTTGCTATTGAAATGTAAATTTTATGTACTGAGATGAAACAATAGCATTGAATGTGTTCGACTAATCTTTTTCGCGTTGAGACTACAACTAGTATTTAAGTTAACTGAGCAAAAATATGAATGTGTATATTTGCTCAATATGCACAGCGTGTTTGAAACTTAACGTGATCGACTTGCAGAGGTGGCGGCGGGGTTGGAGGAGGAGGTGGTTCAGGCGAAGAGGAGCAGACACTGAACCAGCTGCTCGTCGAGATGGACGGCATGGACAGCGCCCAAGGAGTTATTGTCATCGCCAGCACCAATCGCGCCGATGTCCTCGACAAGGTTTGCTGTTTGCTTTCTGATTCATTTACATGACTATACGAATGGTATTTGTCATCGAATGTTGATGCTCGAGAGGAGTGAACGGATGTGAGTGACAGCTAATTGACCGCGCGTCAGCTAGTTTTCCTCCCGCGCAGTCCTGGGTTCGTCAACTCGTTCAATATGTGAGTTCATATTCAAGCACGAGGGCTCTATGAAGCGCCGAATTACAGGCATGGCTTTGCACAGTAATATTTGAATTTCGCGCGATTATTATCACTTCACCGATATCACGAGTTGTCGATAGAGAGCTCGAGCGGGAATTCAAACTATTTTGCGCGTTTTATTCACATTCAGTGATCGACTGTCATTCATGCACTTTCAGGCATTGCTTCGACGCGGTCGCTTCGATAGGCATGTCACCATCGACCCCCCGACCGCTTTGGAACGCAAGGAAATCTTCGAACTATACTTGCGCCAAATCAAACTCGATAAAAATCCTGAAGTTTACTCGCAGCGCCTAGCACTGATGACTCCAGGCTTTTCTGGTACGGTCTCGCTTTCCTCCACTCACTATACTCACTCCTTTTTCGTCAGTTAGAACTATAGTAATGGCTGAATCAGGCGAGCCGTCCCCCAAAGCCCACTGCGCATAATTACATGATTTATTGCGTGTATGAGTCGAGAATCGAAAATAGTTTATGGCAGATGCCTTATTAGGAAGATTTTCGCGTTGAGTAGATGGATTCTCTTGATCGGGTAATGTGCATAAATGTCCCTTTAACAAAGCGAAAGTTACCTGTTCGTACATTTTAAATTCTACGCATAAGTTATGGCGATCGCTGCAACCCATAATGTATGAGTAGTCAATTCAAACAATAACGTCCAGAATGCAATAAATAAAAGATTGTTCCCTTATTTAGGCGCCGACATTCACAATGTCGTCAACGAGGCGGCAATACGCGCCGCGACCACCGAGAAGAAGATTGTGACGGTCGATGAGCTCGACTGGGCTCTGCAGCGAATTCTCGCTGGTAAGTTGGCGCCGCTCCTCGTGATATTGATGATCAGGCTCATTCTATTCGTTCCAGGACCCGAGAAGCGCAGTCGGACCCTGTCGCTGGAAGAACGCGAGGTCGTCGCTTACCACGAGTCCGGTCACGCCCTCATTGGCTGGCTGCTTCGGCACACCGACGCTCTGCTTAAGGCTCGTTTTCTTTCGGCGTTTTGTGCAATCGGCCTGCTTTGCTCGCACTCATTGACTGTTGCCTGAGATTGGCTGACTGAATATCTAATTTAAGTCATATGATCGCGTATTAAAAGAATAAGACGCTACCAACTAGTGGATTAAATTTTTGGGTGTGCAAATCGTGAAAGCCACTGAAATATTTAGTTGTTTTAAAGATTTTTTAACAAACGTTTGAAATGGTTAATATTTACTGTTTTAACAATGACTAGAAGCGTTTCGATCATAACTGTTGCAATAACGTTTGATATATTTCCAGGTGAGCATCGTTCCGCGAACGAGCGCCGCTCTTGGCTTTGCGCAGTACAGTCCGGCGGACCGCAAATTGTTCTCGAAGGAAGAAGTTAGTCGTGCTCTTCTCGCTAATTCAATGCGCATTGACATTCACTTCATTTAGCTGTACGACCGAATGTGCATGACGTTGGGCGGCAGGGCGGCTGAGAATGTCGTCTTCGGTCGCGTCACTACCGGCGCTGAGGACGACTTGAAGAAGGTTGGTAGTCGACTGATTTTTTGAATTTCCCGCGCCGCACAATTACGAAAACGTTCATGAATATGCTGGCGTTAAGGCTGTAATATAGAGTCAAAATTTCTTAGTCAGTGACAGAAAGCCGCGGGGACACATCGTAGCATGCTTAGTGTGGACACTGAATTACGCACGTTTGCTACATGGTCGACGTTATTAAACCTTATCTCTACGGGATCAAGATTCCAGCTTCTTGTTACTTACTATGAAATTACGACTATACACGATTTGTTTAGGTGACACGTCTCGCGTACGGTCAGGTGGGAAAGTACGGTATGAGCGAGAAGATCGGTCCGTTGTCATTTTCTGCGCCACCGGGCGAGGAGCGATCGGCACAGTTCATGAAGAAACCCTACAGTAAACAAATGCAGCACATGATGGATCAGGTTACAATATTTCTAATGAAGTTTTCTATGAGAGTTCAAATGTTCATATATATCGTTTCCATTCAACTGGATATTATGATTTGAAAAATCAGGATAGGGTTGAATTTTATTTAAAAATATCTTATATAAATAGAAATGGTAAATGCTTTCTTATTAATATCTTCGTCAGTTACAAAAAACCGTTTCGTTTCGTCTTACAGCAACTATGTTTGACTAGTCGATACCAATTCGTTCTCTCTACTTCTTTCATATGAACAGCGCGCTAATCTCTCAAAGAATCGTGCGTAGTTAAGCTTGATCTTACAGTATTGCCCTCACGCTGCGCTACTGATGAAGATGTTTTGCATTGAATTACTAAATTACGCTTGCTGGTATTGTTCTAACAGTGGATAATTGCAGGAAGCGTCGGATATCGTCAGCAAGGCCTACTTCTACACCGAAGAGTTGATAAAAACTAACCGAAACAAACTTGAATTGGTCAGTTTTACTTTATACTTACACAATCGTACTTCGCAGTAATGCTCTTTAGTACACCGTTGTGTCATAGTGCATGATTGGTACATCTTATTTCAGTAGGATGATCATTAGAGTACCTTTCATTGTCGGATTTTTACCTTCACTGAATCACATAAATATGAGCCCTAGTAATGCTTGTTTTCTCTACATTTCATATATAAAAATTTCAGATGCATGTAATCAGATGGTCTTTTTTATTATCAGGTTTAGAATGCTCGTTATTAGTGGTCTTTTAAGGGAACCTTCCCTGCTTTTCAGTTTTTTCTCTGTTTTCAATTTGCAAGCAAATCCAATGCGCAAAAATTTGCATAAATTGTATGAATGTATCTTTATTTACAGCTAGCCAAAGCGCTGCTGAAGAATGAAGTATTGCACTACGAAGATGTGAAGAAATTGATCGGACCGCCGCCTTATGGAGACAAACAGTACGTCGAACTGGCCGATCACGTGATTCCTACGCTCGATGAGGAGAAACCGCTGCCTAGTCGCGATGACGAAGAGCACGATGATTCTTATGGCAAATTATGAACAACTGCTGTTAACTGTATTTTGCGTGTGTAGATGCAAATATAAACAGATTTTCGTACGCCAACACTGCATTGACTACGTTTCAGACAGACAATTTTTAAAGCAGAGAATATTATCGAGCTTCTATTGGCACAGTTTGAAAATCATTTTTCAGATTTCAGTTTAATTTTGCATTCTCGAAGGATTCAGGTTGGGATTCCCGAAAATTGTGTAAGAATTTTTCGAAAATCTTTTCTTGTGGAGATATGGCAAGAGCTTATAATTTGACTTAACGATAACAAGAATGGAATCAATATATGTTTCTTTATATAATTTGTTACAAAATGATGAGAGGAATCTGAAAATGTGCACATATGGTAAATAGATGCAGAATTATGGTATGCAAGATAGAATACGTTTCATTACTGAACTTTATAGTATTCCAAATTTCACAACAATACTTTTTTCTCAATCCCTATGTAGAAGTAACTTAAGCATTGATCCCTTAAAGATGGGTTCTCCTACGACATTACAAAGATTTACAACTCTTTACTGTACAGGTCTCAAATTCAGCCCGAAGTCACCTATGCTCAGAAGCTCTGATCCACCCAGTATTTGCTGCATCTGTTTAGCGTTCTTACTGGGGCTGTAAAGGTGACAGACAAATCTCCTTCCCCATCCCCAAAGTTTCCATCTTCGAAATACTGATTCGATCTCGCAGGAATCGGGTTCGGACCTCCAGTGGAATGTACTCTGATGACGGGCAATTTTATGAAGCGTGTGGCAGTTCATGACCAAAAGTCGATTGTATTTGTCGGATTCTGACTTCTCTCTAGGGTGGAGCATAAACTTGCACAAATGTATTTCACTTTTTTAGTCGTGAACACAGATCAACTCAAATTAATGTGTACCCACATGACCTGAGCTCCTTTTATATTACGTCAATCAAATCTCCCAATATCCTCCATATTCCTTAGTGAAGTCCCAAAGCGTGCGCGGTTCTGACCTGTGATAACACAGAACTTTTCTACATAAACAACTAGTTCCTGTTTTCATAGGTGTAGGAATCGCGAGCGTCCTGTCTGATCCATGTCAGCAACGAAGAGCGTGTTTTCACAACGTCTGATGCTATCGTCAGCAATTTCAAGATTGTAGCTTCAGTTATTGAGCAACTCAAAAACCTGAGATTGTTATTTTTCAACGTGTAAAAGCTAAAGCGCTTTTCCTCGCAATACATCTTCTAGTACGAATAAATTTGTTCATCAAACAGTGTACCGATCAGCTTCAGTGAGTAACCCTAACGTAAGTTTGACTGTTTGATTGACGTAACTACCGAAAGTCACAAAGGGCGATAAACTTTTTGCAACATTTTTTTTGCTTGGCGAAAAAATCTTTATTCACACCGGTCACTCAGAGGCTTGTTTCATTGAACAATAACGATTGCAAATTGCATTTATCACTGCATTTCGTAATTTCAACTTCATAAAACACTTGCATTCGTTTAAATATTTGAAACTGCGTTTTCAACTGCAGAATTCACTTTGATGAGTTGTCGATGAAAGTGCAGCTCGCAAGGCTTACAGTTGCACAGTTGTACGAAACCAGATATTGCGATATTCAGCGGCGAATGAAATTTGCAAACATAGTGCACAATCGCAACTGATAAATAAAATTAGCCCTTGATGAGAAATCAGAGAATGCAATAGTAAATTGCCTATTTTACCTTAAGATATTTCAGTTTTTTAGCCTTGTTCATGATGGATAATATTACTCAAGGAAACATCGATTTCCACATTATGGCTGCTTCGACATATTTCGTTATTAACTTTACCGGTCTCGTTATTTATATTGTCTTCATTATCGCCCTATTAACCGATAGAAAGAATTACTATCAAAGCTTCTATGTTTTAATTGGACATCTTGCGATAGGAGATGTTGGAATGCTGTGCGAAAATTTGTTCGTCGCTTTTCCACTTACACTGGCCCAAAGAAATATTTACGGCGATTTCTGGATGCTGATAGTTGCGTCTGGAAACACGTTCGCTTTTATTATAGTTCACTTATTTTCATTCATGATTACGTTTAATCGCTTCGTTTTATTCATTTTTCCGACTAGTCATAAAAGCATATTTGATGCACCTCGCATACATTATGTGTCAGCAGTCATCTACATCCTAGCGGCTATTCATTCCTTTATTACAACTATTATCGGATGTCCAAAATGGTTCGATACCAATCACTTTAACTTTATTTATAAATGCAATCCAGCCGTTTCAGTTTCTGTCAAGCTTTATTTAATGTTCTTTTCCTATTTCGCCCTTACAGTGCCCGTTCTTATGATGCTTATGTATGCTGCAGTTTTTGCAAAGATCAAATGGTTAAAATACAGTACATCTGCTTCAAGCACTGTTAGCAATAAAGAGACTAGTCTACTGATTCAAAGTGTTCTTATATGCTTGTTCTTATTTGGAAGCACGTTCTTTTTCTGGGTCATTCCGAAAGTAACTACATCACCTTTAGCACCGATTGCAATTGTGAATATGAATGGAATGAATTACTCCCTTAATCCCATCATTTTCTTTGTATTTAATCAGCAGGTGCGCACGAGTGTGAAGAATTTGATTTTACCACGACAAAATGTTGTACAAGCAGTACAAATCAACTTAACCGTTCGTCGTGAATGAAAATTTTATATCTTGTGCAGGGCGATATATTAGCAGACAGTTTTACTCGTGGTATACATGTCAACGAGCGATGCTTGGTGCCGCTTTTTTACTTAATGAATGGGCGATCATGATGCAGTAGACAGTGACTAATGCTATGTCTACACGAATGATCGCCTCAGATCTTAACAGAAAATAAACTAGCAGTTATTACGTTGATGAAAATGTAAAACTACAGAAGAATAAGCCGGTCGGCCCGCAGTGTGGATACTTTCGCAGCGAAACTGCTACTAATACCCTGATCCACTGAGGGATGAGCACCGTGGTTGGATTAGGGGTCGACATCAGGGGGGATTGAACCCGCATCCTCGACACTGGTGTATGGGGCTTCTGACCAAGACACCATTCGATTCCCAATTAGTAACATGGATTGAAGGTTAAAAAATTAGTCTTGGCTGCTGCACTAAGCTTACGAGCGTGCAAACATTTGTATCGAAATATCAATTGCGAACAATCCAAACAATGAGTCGAATGTGCAGATCATAATACAATTGAAGGTTATCATCAGTGACAAATATGAGGCTTCTTCGCGATATTTCAACTTGATTATTAAAATGTGTCACTCGACGAGGTATCACAAGACTTACTGATTTTACCGACACGATAGAACAGAACTTTTTGCTCTGCTTGCATGTTACTGTTCGTCACTCACCAACAAAACTGTTATTCAAGTCATTTAAATTCTATCCTGTCTGGATATTTAATAAATACTTTACTGATACTGCGAGTAACATCAAGCCCTTAAATTTTCCGTCGCAGCTGAAGGTACAATGTTTTGGACGGAATTGAAGCGTGCTTTGATCACCTGAAACAGTTTTTTGTCGACCACCACATTAACAATTGGATCTGTACAGAGGCGAATACAGATTAGCATATTAAGTACATTGTAAATAATTTGAATGCTCTCTATATCAATTACTCCCCGCTGATAATCGTAGTCACAATCAGAATCAAATAATTCGCAGTTGGCAGCCACGGAAAACTTGAGAAGCGGTATAAAAAGATGCGGAAAGTAGCACAATACGTAAACGAGAAATCCAACGAGCAACTTGTGAAACGACCGCTCAGCTTGCGACATATTTGTCTCACTGCTGCTGCTGTAAACGATCGCTGAACGTCCTTTTCTTTGCCGCGCTCCGTGTTTGTACACGAGATAGAGCAAAACTGAGCATGAAATAACGATGGCAATAAAGAACAACTCGTATACAACATAATAAATTATAGCAACCGTTCCTTCATATTGCTCTTTGCAACTAGCATTGAAGAACAAGGCAACTAAGTCTATTTCTCCGATAAAAATTGCGATCAGCAGCCCAAGTGGCCACATGCATATGAGCACTTTAATAATCAACGAGCTTGAAATCTTCCTTCGATATAAAAGTGGATATTTTATGGCTATGAGTTTAGTGAGTGACAGAGCCAGATACGTCAACGATGCCTGCAATCGAGTAATTTTTAGTTTAGAGTTTTTGATTTAATACCATAGAAGCAAACTGAAATTTATCATGTAAACCCACCAGAGCGGAATATCGTACATATCCGTAACAATATGTACAGTATATAACGGGGACGTCAAATGGTTTTATGTGTTTGGAAAATTATTTTAAAGTAAGCTATTCTTCAACGTTTGAGTGTCGTTAAATAAATAACGTTTCGTTAGCTGCGATGGAGCGGGAAAGCCCAACATTCTGAACTTTAATTGGTGGACTAGCCGCAACAATCAATCAAAGCCATTCTAATTTCGTCACTGTTTGCCAGCGTGGTCTCACAGATAATGATCAAAAGTTAAGTTCTTGCACAAATTTATGTAATTTTGAAAAATGGCACTTAGAAAATAGCACTGGTTTTTATTGGATGCTTCTTGTTTGCTCTACTACATCGCACAAAATTTAATGTTTCCAATTGATGACGCATGTCTCAAAGTTATCATTTCAAATGCTCAATGTCTGCAAAATGCTCGTTATAAAACTGATGAGTCATTCTTTATTGTGGTCATATATGACTCGAAATGGTCAAAACTCGCAATAGTCAAGGTAGGTTAAAACATCTGCTACATGATTTAACTGATCCGTGTATCCCTACACTAATAAGAAAAAAGTCTGAAATTATTGCCGAAAGCTACGCTGGCTCTATTACAGCGTAAAAATTGAAGAAGCAATCAATCTGTTATTGGCCTTTTCGAACTGCAATCAAGTAATTGCAAAAGCTCTAAAACTAAAACTCGCCAAAGTGTAGCTGATTTCAAACATGCCGACAAACACGGCGATGAAGATTATGTTAATGTGGATCGTCTGTTGCAGTACAACATCTAAACCAAACGAAACACACGCGAGTAGGTCTCCAATCGATTTGTTGACCAGAAATAAATAAAGCTTGGAAGACAGTGTCTTTTGACGCATGCCTAAATATGTAGAAAAGCGTAAGCAATTGTACTGATCTTACTCTTTAATAAGCTTAAGGAGAGCTTATTTCCGAAAATAGCTCAGCGGAGTGTTTTAATGTGTTCTGTAACAAGATCTGCTACCCTTCTTTAGGAATTGTGGCAAATAAACCCAATGCTTTATAATACAGAGCATACAACAACCGGATAGAAAAAAGCATCAAAAAAGGCATAAGAGCTCGTATATAATAGAACGAAAATGGTAAATTCTTAAAAAGCTCTGGAATATAAACCTCTTAAATATTATTTATTGAGATTCGCTGCCAGCACTCTTCGATTTTAACTGAATATTGGATAATGAAGGCTCAATTATCTTGTCGATTGTGAAAACTTTCCTAATCGAGAAGGACCTAAATATCAAGCATGGAAATTCTTAGACAATAAATTATTTATACTATTTGATTTTATACTAAAACGTTTGTCTAACTTTAGTAGAGGCAAGCTTATCAAAACTGCTTGATGTCGTCCTAGCATGAGAAACTGTGAAAAAAAACCGATCAATGTCTCTACCTTTGATAACGAAAAAGAGAAAGAGGCCGTTCAATAAAATGCCGACGCCGCAAATTGCACCTGGAATGTAGCTACCTGTCCATAATATCACCTGTAAAGAACGATCCAATCGGCTCTGTTCTTCAGCGGAGAGCGGCACGCATGACGCATTCGAAAGAGGCATTTTTAAAGAGCCAATTATTAAGATATTCCAGTGACAAGTAAAAAGATTCACTACTCCAGCTTTACTTGTGCCATCAAGTACTGTATCTGTAATACAATATGACTACTAAAAGCAATAACAAATTTCGATCGACACGTCAGTTCACAATGGACCAACTTGCTCCATTATTCCTCCGACTCAATCGCTAACATCTTAACCACCTTCGCGTCTATTGTTTGTGTTTGATAGCGGCTCTGAAGTTAAGCTTATAATCGCTCTATGTCAGAAAGCTACACATGCTTTCATTCGCGTCATCTTTAACATCTCAAGGCGATACATGACTAGTCAGCAAACAACGTAGTATCTCATGGTTAAAGTGTCAGTATTCTTCAGTAATGTTCAATTCGACTCAGACAGAGCCACGAGGTTTGACCGATAAATTTCAGTGGTACATCTGGATAGCCCAGCGTTATGATTTAAAGTCCTAGCCTCTTTTACATATATTATTTTGAGATTTAGGCTCAAAAAACCTTGGTATCCGGACTTGTGCGCTTTTACCCAATTTAAATTGGAGTTGGCGTCATCTTTCAAGTACTTCTTCCCCTATTTAATGTTAGCTGAACGTACGAAAGTTTGAAATTGCAACTATTTACTAATAAAATTGTGTAATGTGGGACGACGACTTTCCGATGATTTTATTCGAATAATAGGGAAACAACTAAATACGCAGACACTGTACACAACAAGCCCACTGCATAAAACGCACGCTGCACACGACAAAATAACGACACAAATTTCGCACTAAACAAGAAGTATTTAAGGTACTCCGAAAGGGTGGGCGCTAATTCCGGCTAACAAATAAAGCTTCAATATCCGATCGCAAAACTTACAACGGACTACAAAAAGTGACACCATTCGCGGAATGATAACGCAAACGTTGCGAATCGCGCATTTGCAATAGATCTTATTCGAGAACTCGATAATAACCGACTGTGACACGGCGTCACTTACAAGATCACCTCAAAGCCCGACAAGGAAATAAAACCAAAACCGAGAATCCTTCGTAGTGTACATTAGTTCGAAATACTGCTAACAATAGCAAACCGGCACGAAAGCACACTCAAATACAAGCGCATAACGGCAGTACATTTTTTGTTAGCATCACCACACAAAACATAGGCGTACCTAAACAGTGCAAGGACGTCGGGCTCATAGTGATGCTAACAAAAAATGCACTGCCGTTAGTCACTTTTCACTCAAATAGCGAACAGGGCCAATTTGAGTGAAAAGTGACTAACGGCAGGACTTTTTTGTCTGCATCACCACTCAAACATAGGCGCACCTAAGCAGTGCATAGTGTTGCTAACAAAAAATGTACTGCCGTTAGGCGCTTTTATTTGAGTGTGCTTTCGTGTCCGGTTTGCTATTGCTAGCAGTATTTCGAACTAATGAACACTAA
>NIUQ01004321.1:0-14097 GCA_002796945.1 Plectus sambesii
ATTATGAAATTGTCAGCTTAGTGCTTAATTGAGCGAAAAAAGCGTGCGCACTCCTTCATCATGATTTATCATGATGAAGGCTTCTACTCGTAGGCAGTAATCGATAGCAAATCGGCGCCAATCGATGGCAAATCGCCGCCGATCGCAGGCAAATCGGGGCCAATCGATGATAAATCGCCGCCAATCGAATCCTTTTTTTACATAATGATCTTGATGAACAATTCCGTATTCATCGAAGGAAAAATAATCGTCACTAGTCGAAACTTTCTTACATAATGTAATATTCATTTGATTTTAATATAAAAAACAGAATACGAGGGGTTCTTTAGTAAACTGCAAGAATGAGTTTACTCAAGCTCGAGTTAATACCATGTGCGTATATATCATTTAACTAAGCGAGCACTTCATCATATGAAGGCTTCCTTCTCGAATGCTGTCGTATTTTATTAGCTCTACACAACATCCCATATATGTTACTTGAAGTAACATGAATGTTAAAATTATTGTCGCTTTCTTTAACAGCCGCGTGCCCTCCTTCATCATATGAAGGCTTCTTACTGGCACACATCAATCGATGACAAATCGTCACCAATCGCTCACAAATTGCTGCCAATCAAAACCTTTTTAACAGAGAATTCTTGTTTCCGGTCCCGAGGGTGACGTTGTGGCCGATGTTGACTGTAAAACAAATTCTATGATACACAAGAAGTAAGTAGAAAGCTTCGCCGTCGCTGCTGCTGCTGACGTCAGAGGTCTCAAAGCAATTCTTACGATTTCTACTAAGAAAGGTGACAAAATCGCGGCATACCGACGTAATCTTTGACCTATTTTTAGTTGTTGTACTGTGCACTCTTTCTCAACGGAATAGTTGCAAAAGAATAATGCTAGGGGTTGCCAGGAACATAGCGCGATTAAGCGTAGTCTTTGGCGTAGCGGTTCGACGGGCAATGTGATCGCAGCCGTCAGTTTGTCAGTCTCATACTAAGTAGAATATATGTGCTGTATAACTCCGAGCAGCCTGTTGAAGAATATTGCAAGTCTTCTTGCAACATCAGACCTGAGTGATACGTGAAAAACACCCACGCCATCAATACAAAACTAAGTAGGCCGACTTTAGTAACATTAAGAATTAAATCGTCGAAGAGCGACAGGTCGGGTTTTGTAAATATGCCAGTTCGATCCACCGCCTCACGAACAACGTTGGAGATGTGTGTAAGTGGTTGGTCGGCGGTCAAATACGTTTTTATAGGGTATGATGCGTGTGTATGACAGTTCATGAGTCCGATGATATGCAGCTTTTAGTGTGTGGATTATTTTTACCGTTGCTGCTGGCCAGAATTTTAAAGATCATCCGCTTGTGTGCGAGGATGGTTATAAAGTTTCGTCCATCAAGCGAGGCATCGCTGAAGGCAAAAATGTCGGTTCTCTCACAGTGGAATGCGAGCGATTAATTTCGACCGTTCGAAATGTAAGTACTATTTTCTACGTCGAAAAGAGAATGTGAACATATTGGTTAGCGTGGGGCAAAAAATTCAGTGAACTAAAGGGCCGCATGATTACTCAATAATATTGTTTTGTCCGAGTTATGCAATTATTCATTTTTGCCCACGCTTACAATTCATTCACACGCACCATTCTGTTGTTAAAGTTGTATATGCGCTTGTCACTGATGCAACAAGGCGACATTCGAATGCTTATCAGTGCATTTCCAGCCGACTTGTAAGAAATCTTCAAGTCCGTATGTTTGCAATGGGACTGTGGAGGCGTGCCACAGTGACTCCTGGATTGGCGGCTTCATCGGTTACGAGTTGGACGTCGGCGGAGCACTGCTGTACCCTCCCAACATTGGTACTAATGGCTATATATCGGAGTGTTTAGATTGCAACCAATATGCTGCCGATCAGATGATGTGAAAGTCATCGAGCAGACTTGCAAAAGCGTGACACTCAATGTGGCTGGCGGAGACTTTGACCGATCCATAAAACGCAACCAACTTTTCCACAGTTTGAAATGCTGGAGCCAACAGGACCTGAACGGAGTACTTCAAGACTTTGTCTGGCAGCCGTCAGTCTGCGAGTTTGCTCTTAGCGGCGGACGACCAAATAGAGGTAATTGTTATTGTACTTGTAAGGGATGTGAACAGCCTAGTGTTGTGTTTGGATGTTTCAGTGCTTATAGCCACTGGCGTTTAATTTTGTCATTTTGTCATTCAATTTTGTAATTAAGTCATTCCATTTACAAAATTGAATGGCTAAGTTACGAAACTAAACGGCATTGGCCATAAATGAACAATTTTCAAGAGGAGCTCGGTTGAATCTTTCAGATGGCTCTCAATGCAGCGAGTGCAACTGCGATTGCGGTCCATTCACATGCCCCGACGGCGGCGTCCACAGAAGACCGTTCAAACTCATTCACAAGAGACTAAACCTATCCACTTGTCAATGTCGTTGCGACTGCATTTTCAAATGTATGTAAAACGACGAATGCATAACAATTATTTCTAGTTGAACACTATTCCAACATACGCGAGATATGGAGCGTTCCTCAACGATACGTACAAACAATATAATTATATTCGAGTTACAGAAGGAGAAATGTCAACGATGAAATGCCGCTTCATTCGCGCCGATTGGACGGATGAGGCGGAGGCAGTTGACTGGAGGGGCGATCCTCAGAATGCGGCGGTTGCCTGCAAAGAGTGAAGCATAACGTTATGGATGCTAGTAGGGCTGTACTGAGGAAACTCCCGTCCCGTCCTCGGAATACGATTTAGTTCCCGTCCCCACAATTCCCCGTCCTCGGAATATGATTTTATCCCTGTCCCGGAAATTCCCCGATACCGGATTATTAATTTTGTTTCCACCCCCGATATCCCTGTTCCCAGAAGTTCAATTATCCGCTCCCGTTACAGCCCTAGTTGCTAGTGTTCCTGAATCAGGCAGTTACCACTGAGGAACTCCGATGGGCTGTCCACTCTGCTGGAGCGTGGTCCAGAAGGCCTGCCAGGCGGCGGTGACAGCATCAGGACTCATCTGGCTTAGCGTCTGATTCATTTGGTTGAGGTTGAGAGCGTCCATGCCGGAAGCAAGAGCATTGCTGGATGGGGCAGCTCGCGAACTGCTCGAAGGCGGTGTGGGACGGAGAGGGCGAGGCGCTGGGGGGACGGGCGAGAAGCGACTGGACGAAGCCGTCCCCATTCCGCGACTCTCTCGCACCGGACCAGGCGGCGCATCGCTCCATCGGTACTCCATCTCGACGGTGCTGCGGTTCAACCCGGGCGGGCCGTCGTACGCGTCGTACGCATGCGACCGCGCGTCGTACGAATATGGCAACTGAAATAAGCGTCTTGTTCGTATGAACTACAAAGGCATCGCAATCGTCCAGGCAAATTAAGCTACGCAATTTACCGCTCTTCTCAGACGCCCTGCGCTAGAGCTATGCGCCGTACAATCGACATTGTACCCTTTCAACGTTAAAACGGATACTTTCAACCTCAAAGAGGACAGTTTTAATATTGACTTCGCTTCGAAAATGTCCATTTTAAAGTAGTGTGACATGTGTCTTACAGCGTTATGCAGTCCTGAGCGCAACGCGCCTTCTTCGTGGTGAAATAAACTTCGAAATCCGACCGCGCCTTTCTCCCCAAACTTCCATATTTTACTATTATAAAAATCTTTTTTTGGAGATGAAAAGCGTACTTAAAGAGCATTCTCTGTCTCATATCCTTCTCCCAACCTAAGATTACATAACAAAAGAATGGGGCGATATTGATGAAAATGTCAAACAATTATTCCCAAACAAGAAGGAAAGAACGCATGACGTACGGCTGCATCAAAGTAATGGTCGGCAGGATTGTCCTGTCTTCGCTCGGCGTAATAGAATTTAGAGTCAGTGGCACTATTTGACGTTCGTTTCGCCCCTCTCGGCGACAGGTTGGATGTGCCGGATGCGCCGGATGCTGCCGAGTCTTTCGGCGCCGCCACGCTTACTGTGATTGAAGCACCATTGATGACGAAATCTTGCTTTCTGCAACAATATCTTCTGTGATTCGCTCTTAAGCGATCAAGCAATGGGACTCGTATTCTGTAATTAAACAAAAGTCGTACTTAACACTATGCCTGACGCTAAGCGTACTCACTCTAAACGGTTCAGTTTGGTCTGGTATCAGATTAATATTTAACCAAGATCAGTAAAAATAATTAAATATTCGATAAAATAGAAAATCAGTGTCAATATCAAGATGTCAAAAAACATCCCTTTTCCTCAAGTACGACTCGAACAAAAATAAGCAATATGAAATCAAAGGAATGTCTTTTGTACTTGATAATTTCTTCGTTGACTTTGGGATCGGAGAAAGTGACGAAGGCGAAAGCGCGAAACGGTCGAGGAATGAACACGTCAACTACCTGAAATTCTTCGATTATCATTAGATTCTTCTAGAAAATTATCGAACAAAGACGTACATTTGCTTGCGGATTGATTTTCTTTGCTTCCGCGTTGAAGAAATCTCTCAGCTCGTCTGCAGCCATTTTTTCTGGCACGCGTCCAACGAACATCTTTGGACAAGTAGTCTCTGCGACAACGTCAGCCTGAAAAAGGGGGGGGGGGTAAAAAAGTGATTTTTTTGAGATAACACTGCCTCCGAGTTGATAATACGACAGATCACACCTACCTTGGAATTGGGTATTTTGACTTGACAGCTGCGACCATCGATATAGTGCACCTGCTGGGCTAGCACCTTTAGCTGCGAGTCATAGTCGACGAACTGCACAAAGCCGAATCCTTTTGATTTGCCCGACTTGAAATCCGACTTCACCTAAACCCGAGCAGCATGCATTAAGAAAGATAAGATTATTCTCAAAATTTTTCGATCAGTAAGAAGGTTTGTGAAAGATGTGCCGTTTACGGTCAGGATTAGCTTCTCAAGTTATCGTCTTTCCTATTGAGACTCAATTTCTATTTCATTTTAACTTTCAGTCTAACACTTACTGATTCAAATAGGACGCTTATCCTTAAAAAATTAGAAATGGTTTCCGATATGATTTGGAATATATCAAATTTAAAAAAGAATTGTTTATACTGCTAAGAATTGCAATAAATTCTTGATTTACACGCGTAATAACAGTACAGTATTGAAGTGTGTATAATTTTAGCAATTAGCCTGATTCTGTCATCACACTCGACCTTACTGATGAAAAAATTTCGTGTATACTCGCGCTTTCTCATCCACACGCAATAGAACACAGCGCTCAATCGTTCAATCGACAACTTCAATCATTTATAGGGGATTCACTGGCACACCGAACAAAACTCAGCACTTTTCCACTCGAACAAAAGCAAATAAGTCGATGAAATAATCTCTGCGTATAGTAAAATATCCTTTTTATTTCCTCTCTACTGTGCCAAAATGCTTAAGAAAACCAGATATGAGAGAAATTTCCAGCATTTCTTCACATTTTCTTATATTCAAGAGTTTCTGTACTTACTTTTGGATGATTTTTACAAAACTCATGAGATCGATCCAACACTCATACCGCAGCCAGAACACCAGACTAGAACTGTGACATTAGTATACCTGAGACGAACCGTGTTAATAACTATGATGATAGTGAGTATTTTGAAGCGAAAATATTACATTATTCACATTAATGTAAAAGGGATGAACAAAATAAACCACTCCAAGTCACGCATTCATAATGGTGTACTTTGCGGCACGAATACCTGCTCCTTTCATATGAGACGCGAAAAAGAACCGCACTCAGCTCTCATTTCGACGCGTCCGATTATTATCAGCATCTTTCGATCAGTAACAAGAAGCGCTATTGACTTTCTAAGCAGTTTGCTTTATTCAAGATTGCTTGTTACCGCTCGGGAAATGTTGACTCCAGACTCGCTCGCAAGCTTGGACCACACGCCACTCGACAGCTTCACAATCAAACTCGACCACCACCAGCAACCATTCATTCCTTCGCCACGCACTATTAATTCATTCGCCACGCACCATTCGTTCATTCATCGCACACCATCCATCTTCGTTCAAACGCAACCACGCCAAAAATCGCGCAAGCCAACCTCAGACACGACCACTTCTCCGAACTGCTCAAAGTATTCTTTAAGCTCGTTGTTTGTAGTTTTGAAGGGGAGGCCGAGGACGATGAGGTCGCTGCACTTTTGGTCGGGGATGGGTCCATCGGCTTCGTTGCGTCCTTGGCGCGAGTCCAAACGCTTCTGCTTGGCGGTGGCGCCGCCGCCGTCGCTGCCCGTCTCCCCGTCGCTCTCATCGGCCGAGTCCATCATCTTCTTCCGTTTAGTGTTCTGGTCTGCATCGAAAGGGCGCACTCGTATACCATACGTACACACACACTCGAACCGTACGAATACGATACGAACCGCTTTCCAGATTGCGTTACAACACGCCATACGCGTATGCGTTATAACACGCTACACGCGCATGTGTAACAACACGCCACACTCGCATGAGCTATAACACGCCACACGCGCATGCGTCGATTTGTTACAGTTTGCTGTACATGTGCGTGTGGCGTGTAATAACGCCATCTGGAATGTGGGGCGCATGGTGGATGTGCACACACTCGAACAATTCGCAACACTTTGCCGCATTCTTATCCGCTCTCTTCACCCAATCACACTTATCACTCCCTCATTTACCGTTGTTGCGGTACTGCTGATGCACGGCGGCTGGAGGCGGATTCTGATAAATGACCAAGTAAATTGCATCGCCCCAGCCATCCGCTGGAGGAAGCAACTTTGTGCCCGATGCATCGATCCTGAAATGCACCAGATTTTTTGCTGATAATCATATGCTTATAATATTTTTTCACGCATGCTTCCATATCTCCACACTGCTAATCGACCGTTTAAGGCCGCAGTAACAATATACATAAACAAAAAGTTGATATGCTCTCTTAGCAAGCGATCAAAGACAATCTTCAAGACCTAACATTTATCTGGATCGTGAAAGGTAGGGGTAAAATTAATTGAATATCAGTTTGTTGTCTATATCGAACATCGAATGATTTCTCTAAGCTCCTTGTGTCTCGCCGTTTTCGAGGATTTATTAGGAAAAGCGCACTCACAAGAGCCCTCTGTATGCGCCGCTGGTGGGATTTTTGTACTTGAGGCCGTACGCGCCGGGAAAGGCGTGGGAAAGGGTATTCAATCCGAGCGAGTTGTCCACGGGATCGACCGGAAGTTCCAATCGCTCGCCATTCTTTTCGTCGCCGTCGGTCACAATGACGTATTGCGGCTCGCTCGACTGTGTCTTCAACTGCGGTGCATCACTCTTTGCAGCCTGCGTCATACTGATATCGCCGCTGTATGAATATTACTGAAAGAGTTGTGTCAAGGGCAGCTGGACGGATGCATATGTACGTAAAGCTGCCTTTATACTTCCAAAGTCATACTTTTTCGCCATTTCAAAGGGAAATTGTGGTTAGCTCTGGCTAAAAGAAATGTATCGTATGTTGTCTTCAGCTAGCTAATGATACTCTGGCTAAAGATAATACACGGTAAACTCCTTTCAGCTGGAGGTGATCGCAGTTCTCCTTTGAGCATAACAATTCTTTGTTATTCTATTTCTACTTTACAAAAAAGTATTAAAAAGCGTTATTAGAAACTCTTATATTGAATAAATGTAGTAGTAACACGTTAATTTGATGTTTTTGGACTATAAGCTAGAGTTAGTGGCCCAGTTATTGATCAGAATTATAATATGTGCACAAAGAATCAGTAAGAAAAGTAGGAAAGAATTGAAGTGATTTGGATATCATTCTGATTGTCGGTGAAAAATTTAAGACATAAAAAAGCTTCCTCTATCCGTTAGCGGTTAGAAAGAGGATACGTGCATATTGCTAACAAAATTTAATCTATCACAATACACCCAAGATCGCAATCTTATCGTCTTACTTTATTACTTGTGTTTAAATTAGTATTGGAAGCATAAACGCGGTTAAAGTTTAAGATAATATAATTTACGACAGAATAAGGAAGTTTTACGGCGTGCCCTCTATAACACTTTAGTGCTAGAACACACTAGCATTTTCTATCACTCAAATTTTATAAAGTGCATGCCGCGACAGTAAGAAAACAAACTCAAGTATAAGTTGTGCATGCAAAAGTCCATTGAAGGTACAGCCCCTTCGCCGTAGAGCCAAAGAACTCGTTGCTCGTAAGAGACCCATTTCAACCCACCAGTCACCAATATTTATTGAATATGTACTTATAATATGGTAAAATATCAACAATAAAATATAATATCTCAACATTTGATGTATAAATCAACGAATTTATATGAGCAATCGATCTGGAATCAGAACCTATACTAGCCTAGGAATGAACTTTTGATGATTAAATGTGATGCTTTTGGTCGGCAAGAGCAGCCTTCATCGCGGCTACGACGCGCTTGATGTTGGCCTCGTTGCTGAAAGCAATTTTATGAGCGAGTCGAAAACACAAAAAGAAGCGAGCAACACACCTGTTCATTCCAAAAGTGCCTATGCGCCACAATTTGCCGACGGTAGGTCCGAGTCCACCCGCCACTTCGATTCCTCTGAAACAAAGCAATGATGAAAAGCAGCCGTTCAGTGTGTTATTGAACATACTGGCTCATAAGGGTGTCGCAGACTTGTTTCGCGTCGATGCCTTCAGGAACCGCCACTGTCGTCAGACAGGGAAGGCGCAGTTTCTACAATGAACATTGATTTTGCAAGAGATCTTATAGTCAAAATATCTCAGCCAATCACAAGAAAATATAGTTTTTGTCTTCCAATGACAAGATATTAGCGAGAAACTTTAAGAGTTTTGCCTTCAATTTCGTGATATTCAGATACCATTCGAGTGAATTCTGGTAAAACTGCATGCAAAATTTAAAAATTACAATGCAAGACGATATAAATCCTCTCCGCTTTGAAACCCCGCCATTCAATATGGTCCCGCAACGAAACGTCCAATATCTAACTGAATACTACGGTGTTTCGTATAGCGCCTAGTTAGCAAGAAAAATTGTCGAGTAAAAACGTTCATTTAACAATATCAAAATCACACCTCATCCTGAACGAAAGGGCTGACTCCGATGTCATCGAGTCCAATGTAAAGCAATTGCACGTTGCGCTTGTGCTTCTGAACGGCCTCGTCGAGACCTTCGGCGGCGAGGCGAGCGAGCGCCGCGCGCAGAGCGTACACGGAAGAAATCATTCCGGTGTGGTGGTAGCTGAAAAGTGTGGTATGACTTGAAGAATAAAGGAAAAACGGTGGACAACGACGCACCGTCGAGGTTCGTCGAAGCAGCCCCAGTAATTTCCCAGAAGTTCGGCGTCCAAGTAGTACGACTGGACCTTCTTAGTACGTTTCTTGATCTTCTCACTGAAACATCCTCGAATGCAATCAATTAATCGTTGAAAATGACTATTACTCACAGCGCGCGTTCGCTGAAGGAGATGGGCGCCAGACTGGGCGGCGCGTTGAGACACTTCTGCGTCGCCGAGTAGACGCAATCAACCTGAAATCGGGTTTTTCGATGCGAAATTTGAAGTTGATTGAAAAAAGAAGTCATACCTCGAGGCGATCGGCGTAGAATTCGGCGCCGCCGAGCGAAGCGACGGTGTCGACGACGAGCAGAGCGCCGTGCTTGTGGCAGATCGAGCCGAACTTTTCGAGGGGTTGGCAGACGCCCGTGGAGCTCTCTCCCTGGACGACGAACACGACGTGAGGACGGTAGGATTCGATAGCCTGGAAAAGAAATATTTGCTGGCGATAAGCATATAGGTATAGACAAGCAATGTACTTTCTCCAACGTCGCCGCATCCACCGCCTTGCCTGGGGGTTCGGTAACTCGCTGCACAGTCGCGCCGCATCTGCAATTGAAGAGCTATTTAATGTAAGATCAAATACTCTAGAATCGAATTTTGCCGATCAGTAACAAGAACTCTTAGATTGAATAAACTGCTTCGGAAGTCATGAATTTTTTATCTACCAATTTAAACATGTAGAAACCAAGAAACTATCATCTTTCTTTCCGAAAAAGTGTGTTCATGCACCGAAAAGCGAGCTCATCTTTGCCAACTATGGTGCCTGGCTCCATTTCTTTTTACTGAATGGAAGATTTTGACAACATTGCATTGCTTTTATACCGTTCAGCCATGTCGGTAGCCCGATTGGCCCAGAAGCCGATGTCGACGACCAGAAGACGATCTCCTGGCTCCAGCAGATTCACCAGGGCGCACTCCATTCCCGCATGACCTAAAACAACGATCTCAATTGTTATGCAACGATCACGAAACATAAGCCTCGCTCACCTGTTCCGCTAATGGCAAATGTCAGCTTATTCTTTGTTTGGAACACGTACTGTATTCCTTCCTTTACTTCGTCCATAATCTAAAATCACTAGTCGAAGGTTAAAGATCACATTTTATCGAAACTTGCATAAGGCGGCATAAGCAACTATACTCTGACCCGTAATGTTGTTTAAAAACTGGGATTTATAACGATAGGACATTCAGGTGCTGCGTTTTTATAGAAATTTGTTAATTTTTAATAAGAATTTGTACCAAAGTTATCTGGCATAAGTTTTAGTTTGGAAACTCCAGATTAAAACATACTAAGATCAACGGTAAATGCGGTTTAATTGCATTTTTCATAAACATGTGTTGATTTTGGACAAAAACATTATCTTATTCACCTTAGCTGAGTCAGTTTTCCTCAAAAGCACACTTGTGTATGCAAAGAAATGAATATAATAAACAACAAGAAGATCAAGCAGACCTTGAGGAATTCGGGATGCAAATGGCCGAGCAATGGGGAGGTCATGGCTTGAAGAACATCTTCGGCAGCATTGCTGGGTCCAGGGCCAAGCAAGAGCTTGTGGGGAATATTCGGAGGAGACTTGAGGCAGGCGGGCGGTGGGACGTCCATTCTTGCGATCGGCTGCAAAAACGATTCATGATCGAGTGAAAACGTTTTCAACGCAATAGTGTCTGATATTTTAAACGAGCTAAGATATCTACTGACTAGGCATTCTGGTTCCAATAGATTCATAAGCTACAGAATAGGATAGATAAGTGGGGAGAGGGAATGCGATGGAGACACAGCGAAATACAACAATTGGTGATGGAAAACACTTCTACACCCATTCGATTTCAACGCAACTACGGAAAATGCGCAATAAGTGTGCTACCATTCATTATCCGACGCCGCAAACGCAAGAGGGTATTCCTGAGACAGTGTCTAGAATGGGACAATTGAGGACGTCCCCAATGCCCACTACATCCGAATCGTCGACCATCATCGTGGTATTTCATATGCGACTAGCGAATTTATAAAATCTACAACATCGCCTACTGGCATAATAAGCTCACTCAACGGATAATGCTTGCAGAAAGATTACTGGCTGAAACGACAAATCAACAACAAGCTCTCTTTTCTCCTGAATCCTTTCCGTCAATTCTGCAGCAATTGACGATCAAACAATGTCAAACCTAAGCGCTCTGCACACGCATTGTACCTTGCAACTCATGTTATGGACAAAGATCGGTCGACTAGTCGGCCATCGTAAAATCGAATACAATTTTCTCGCATCCAGCGCTAGATGTCCAGCCAGTTTTAATGATCTACACATGTTTACTGCCGATGATAACATGCCCCGGCGGCATGATCGTTGCAATGCCGACGTGCATTTGCACACATTATCCTTCAACGATGCCGCTATTACTGTAATTGTTTTGTTACTGCCCGTTGTAGGACGTACGCTATGCAAAATTTACATTGCCACGTCTCGCAGTTTTAACTTGCTACCGTACACTAAAGAGCAAATTAGTTTAGTGACCTACCGAAACGCCGCACAACACAGCGAACGGCGTCGATGACGAATAATGCGTTGTACGGGATTGTAACTTGAGCGAATCTTAACCAAAGCGGTGTTTTTATCAAAATGATGAACGTCGTCTGCTAATCGATTTTTGACCGGATCAGTTATTGACCCTGCTATCGAACAAAATGGAGTGTCCGACGACTTTAGATTTTACCGAAGCGCTGAAAGATTCTCCAAGATTTCGGTATGTTTTTGTAATTCTTGTGGATATGCCAGCGAAACGATAGCTTTTCTACGATATAACGGATTTTCTCAAAAATACTCTCCGTTTAGATATCACTTATCGAGGGGTGGTCACAAAATTGTAATGGAATACTGTGATATAAAGTTGAATTAAGTTTCGTATAATATAGGTCAAATTGTCAACGAAATACACAACATTTGAATGCTTAATGGGATGCACTCTGAATTTTAGTCCTTGTAATTTCTCTGACATCCTTGAAACAAATATCAGAGGGTGCATTTTCGATTAAGTCCAGTTGGCAAATAATACAATTTCATTGGGTATTTTACAGGAAACAGTTGCACGACCATGAACAGTATTTTTCCAAGCTGGAAACGAAGCTCAATGAAGTAAGTGTTCATAAATAATGGTTATAGTTGAATGACGTTTTCCCACTTCAGGTATTACGACTTGTGACTGCCATGGTGGAATATGGACAAAACTATGTGGCGACGTTCTAGTAATCACTTCACTAAACTTATCATTTATCACTTACCACTAATTCCTTTTTAGTAATGTAACGAGCGCCATGTCTGAGCTCAGTAAAGAATCATTCTCGTACGACCCGCTGACCGTCGGAGCGTTTGCCTCGATCGCAGACGCGTACACGGAAGTGGTCAACTTTCACAAGGTAACTGTCCCGTTGAAGACATTTCTATGTCACCGTATTAACAATACTCTTTGCAGATATTAATAGAGCAAGCTCACTGGTCGATTCACAAGAATATCAACGCTTTTCTTAAGTAGTGTGTAGTTTTTGATGTTGCTGATGGCAATTAATGTTTTGCAGCGAAATCGGAAAGGTACACGAAACTCGTCAGCATTTTGAGCAATTGTCGGCGAGTTTGGATGAGGCGCTGGGACGGAAGGCGGCGATTCCGCGACACAAAACGGCCGAAGTGGCTGAATCGAAGAATGCTCTAACGGCTGTCGGCACCTGTTTCGCTCATACTGCTCTCGATTACGTCGCTCAAGTAAACGTCACTCATGCGCGCAAAAATCATGAAATTCTCGATGCGGTAAGCGAACTCTCTATTGTTATTCCTTCAAAACCTTTGCATGATTATTATTACTGCCCTAATCTAACGCAGTATGTGCTATTTATAATAACAACGCTCTTCAATTCAAGGAAGGTGTTTTGCAAATGAAGTCAGTTTAGAAAACGTCCTTGTTAAAGTGGAAATTGTATATATTGAAATGGCTTCCTACCGAAAGACGCAAAAATGAGAGTAACTTAAAGATGTATTTCAACTTTATAAATCCGAAATGCGAAATTATTTCAATAAAAAATCTCGTTATCATCGCGAGAGCTATTCGCCGAAGAGTGGGAAAAAAGCGGTCGCTGATACGTCAATTCGAGTACATCATTTACTGCATTATAGTGCGCGTTGCGTTGTTTTTTAGCAGAGAATCTTCGTTCTTTCGGGAGGCGGCAAGAGAAGGAACTTAAATATCGCAAACTTGTTTTTAACGCTCCGTTCAGTACATAGCAGCGACTTAAGGTGCAAACACCTTTAAATAAAGTGACCTTGCTTCACTTTGTCATGTACTGAAGCGTAGTGCGCTTTGACGTTCTGTCACTTTAGTCAAAGTTAGGTGTGCATCCTCAGCGCGCGTAGTAGTGCTGTTGGTTGTAGGGCGCAAGCAGATGTAATCACGGATTTGAATTTTATAGGCTGATTATAACCCAACAGTCTTTCTTTACGCGCGTTGATCGCTAAAAAATGTGTTGCAAAAAGTAAAGTAGCTTCTTTATTTCACTCTGACAAAAGTGCGCTATTATGCCCAAGGTGCCGAAACGTTATCGGTACGAGATTCCTGTGAACGATACACAACGTATACCCCAACGCAAAATGTGGGTGGAGCAATCGGAGGTGTTTTTTAGTTTTCGTCGTTTCTACGGGCGTGCCGGACTTTCTTCGACCAGGGCCAGACGTTCTTCACGGGATGGTCGACAATTGAGAACGGCGTCATCGGCGACTCAATCGAC